>CAWUFW010025254.1:0-47657 GCA_963921515.1 Calotriton arnoldi
TGTAGTTATCACACATTCTTGAGAATAAGCCCCTGTGTTTTGATATGGATGACATCTACAGAAGTAATGGAGTTCACTTCACAGATGAAGGGAACATAGTGTTTCTCAACAACCTTAAGCTGTGCATCTGCACCTACATGTAGCTCCAACAAAGTCATAATGAAAACAAGGGCTCTTTTTAGAGCCACACTATAACCCAACAGTGTATCTTATTTATTTTTTAACGTACATACTCTTTTTAAATATTATCTGGATTTGCGAACCCGACGCGAATCCGCAAAACAAAATCACAAATTCAATATACTACAACACAATACATTTTTCAAGATTAACTTTTAATTTTTATTTTTTTATATTATTACTAACTCTATCAAATTTAATGTGATTATTAACTTCAATCTCACTAACTCTATAAAAAAGTTCACAAATGCAACACTACCTTCTGAATTATATACTGTTAAATTATTTATTTAAAGTAGATCCGCAAATCCATCATGACGTTACACTGAGGGGCTGCACTGAGAGCTGCGATGGGGTCGCGACTCCTATCACAAGAAAAAAATAATAATTAATGCCCCCAGTTCCATTACCCGATATCGGCCCCGAGGACCCCATCCCCTGGGGCCCGCCCATTTTTGATTTTTTTTAAAATGGGAAAGGGGCCGCTTGCCCCCCTCCTGGGCCATTTTTGTCCCCGGGGACCCCATCCTTCGGGGCATGGCCTCACGTTAGGGACTGCAAGGGGAGCCCAAATGTCCCCGCGGTCCCTGCCGACTCCACGCCTCCTGCAGGAGCCGGCATTGCTTTTGGGCAAAGGGAGTTGCTAACATGCAGCTCCCTTTGTCCAAAAGCAATACGGCTTCGCTTCATTGAAGCGAGAGCAGTTTTTCTGCTCTCGCTTCCATGAAGCGAAGCAGATGTTTGCTATGTCCTCCCGCCCTGCCATAGCAAACTGCAATGTCCCGGGGTGGGCACCCCGGGACATTGCTGGAGCCAGCCCTGGGGGTGGCAGTCCCCAGGGCCATGGAGGGATCCACAATCAAATTTAAAACCCCAGGGATGTGGTGGTCCCCGGGGCTTGGTGGGGCCAGCGAGGACCCACACCCGTAAATATTCAATGCCCCGGGGAGGTGGTGGTCCCCGGGGCTGTGGGGGGACGGTGTGGCCCCCACATATCATTAGCATAGCTCCGGGGAGCTGGTGGTCCCCGGGGCTGCGGGGGCCCACATAGGCCCACTTAGGCCCCCGCATCATAATTGAGCATTGCCCCCGGAAGTGTTTTATCCAGTTGTTTGCTTAAGTGATTTGTTGGTAAGTAGCCAGTGAGAGTCGATCCCAATTCTCGCAAGTATTGTTTCGTGGTCCACGTGGTCAGAGTGGATTTGATCCAGATTTACTCTTAGCTGACACAGTCTTTTCACTCGTGCTGAGCCGAAGCTATTGAAATAGATATTAATCAGAAGAATAACATCTCCTCAAATTAGGATTCTTCTGATTAATATCTATTTCCAAGGTAATCGCTTGAAGCATCTCGTCCTGATTTGGTATTTCTGTTACTGCTAGTTTCAGATTGAGGTTGGCATAAATTGATAGACCCCCCGATGGCCTCCCATAAATGTTACTTTTCCTTGCTATTTGATGCACCCCTTGGAAGCCAGTGAATGTTCGCGGGATGAGTGACCATGTTTCTTGTAAACAAAGGATGGCGGTTGCCATTAGCAATGCTTTTACCTATTCTGAATTTAATAATCTTGCTAATCCGGCGACATTTCATGTCAGGAGCTTTATATGTTGTTGTGTCCTGGCTGGACATGTCTTAATACTAGAAGCAGTTCATTGCCTCTCTTGACAGAGTGAGTGGAACCCAGCTCCAATCTGGTATCTGTTCTCCTAAGGTTATTCCTGTGGCGACTTTCCTAATGGTGCCCCTTGTTGGAGAATAAGAGCAAACTATATGTTTGTTCTCTGAATGGGAGTGGTCGTAGCACAGCCCTGTCCCTCGTAAAATTATATGGGGGCATGTTTTTGATTGGATGTTTTTTTTTGGCTTTTTCAGTGGTGCTGTGTATTTAGGAATTGGGATTTTTGATATTCCAATACCCCATTCTTCAAGAACCAGCTTTTGTTCTAGTATAGCTTAGGCCAGTTGGTTTGTTTTCAGGGTTATGATTGTTGCTTCCTTCTCATTGCTACACTCCAGTGTAGTTTTGAAATCAATGCTCAATATGTCTTCTGAGTTGATTTTTAATTGGCTTGGGATGGCATGGAACAGCCTTAGTACGTTGGAGCGGTTCAGAACCTCGTGACTCCCCTCTGAGGGGTAATGTGGAGTGAGTACCAACTTTGTTGGTTGATCCCTGCTGAAATATTTGACAATTTGGCCTTTGTTGGAAAATTGAACAAGAGTGGGGTGGTCGGGGGGGTTGATCTAATCCTGACGAGTTGGGTCAGTGCTCCTTGTAGAACATCATTGTTGTTTGTGGTACGGGTTGCTTCCTGTTGTGCTGCTGTCAAAGCCCGGACAATCGGATGCTGGGTCATCTGTATTTGGCTGTTGGGTGATCTATTTAGAACCAGTGGGCTTTGGCTTGCTGCAGAGCCTGTGTTTTGTATGCGTGCTGAGAAGGCTCGTATGTCGGTATCCTGATATAGACAGGCTGATAGTGCTAATTTTGGATCTTTTATCTTGTTTCCGTTTTTTCTAAGAGAGGCTTCTGTCTGTTCCAGAGTGTGCTGATATTGCATCTCCTGTTGGTAGATTACTGTACTTTGTGCTACACCAGGATCCATTCTGGGTTTAGGTGAAGTGAGTACTAGGATCTGATTTTCTAAGTTTGGAGGGGCAGTCATTTGCGCTAGTTTTGATTCACTCTTCTCCTTCCTGCTACTTTTACATTGGGTAGATGCTGGGCGAGTTTTTAGCTACTTTTTTTAATTTAAGTCTCAGCTTTACTTCTGGCCTTCTTTTGTCTTTTTTGCTCCTTTTGATAAGGCGACAGATCAATGGATTTCTCTAGGAGTTGTTCTATCCTTAGAATCCCCATAGGGGATTTGTACTTCTCTTCTGAGACCGACTCTTGTTCTAGGGACTGTTGGATGGTCTCCTTCTTTGTGTTTCCCAGTGTGGTGGGCAGAGAGTTATTTAGTATGTCTATTGGTGGCAATGTTATACCCAGCGGTGGGCATATTGATGTGGTTACCTTGTCGACTGACTCCGGTATATAGACAGCTTTCAGCTCAGTATAGCCGGATCCCTTCTCTGTAGATTTTGTGTTGGGCCCCCTTCGGCTACTTTTTACTTGTGATTGTAGAGCCAATTTTATGTCCATAGTTATTGATTTTAATGCCTCTTGCAGAGTACACAGTTTTCCCACAATCTGGTGGCAGGTGCAGGTAGAGAACGAAGAGCACAAGGTGTATCTGGCATTTGTTGTCCTCGCTGCCTGGAAATTGACCTTTTCCTGCATTTTTAATATTGAAATGGCCAAGGCTTGGATTAAGTCGAGTTGCAGTTCTAATTTATCTGACTGTAGTAGCTAATGAGGTTATAAAAGCCAGGCGGTTATCTTGTTCGCTATTAATGTTGGTGTTTATAGTGGCAGAAGAGGTTAGATTTTCCAAAGAGATCATGCTCTGCGTAGGGGTATGTTCTGGTTGGTGCAAATCTTGCTGCGTGGTTCTTTCCACTATCTCCTCTGTGTTTGTTGTGGTTTTCCTTTTTTCCCTACTGCTGGGCAAGCCCCCGTCTAGGCCCTGCCCTAGTTGTAGGCTCCACTGATCCCATTTGTCGCATGCTGGGTTGGCCTGTTCCACTGTGGGGCCAATGCCTTCTTTTACTTTTCTTGAGCTATGGATCTGGGATACAGTAGTGGTGATGTTTTTTTGCTTATTACTTTCAGTGAAGTTTTGTTCTGCAGTAGGCTATCCATATGAATAGGAAGCAGCAGGTCAGTTTTGAAGTGAGTGGTAAATTCGCTTCTTTGATCATTTTCTGTGACATTGGGAAACAGGTCGATTTGTGCCAGCTTACTATCCGTAGGGCTTCCGGATAAAATTTCTATTATGGTACAATTTCCTGGCTGCTGAGATATCTGATTATGTCTACTTTTCATTCCTGGAAATGGGGTTATGAGAGATATTATATCTGCTGTGGGAGTTAATATAAAGCCTGGACTTCCGTTAGCACCCCGTTTCATGGTGGCTAAGGTTGTATATGAATGTGTTGATTGAGGGGTTTGTCTGTGGAAGTAGTCAGCTATTGTAGTTTTCTTTGCTGATGCTAGGATGCCACCATTGTTGCTGAAGTTGCCCTTGATTGTGGTCTTACCAGCCTTTTCTATGGCTGCAATGGGTGCTGATGTTGGTGTTGCCGTTGGGGGACTGTAGCCATGTGCACATGCTACTCTTTCATGGATTGGTTTGCGTCAGGAGCTGCATCAAGAGCTGCCGATGTTAGTATTACTGTCTTGTTGGATTTGATCTTGTTGGTTTGAAATTGAAAAGTTTGTGGATCTTACTGGGTAGACATAGGGACATCAATTAGATCAACCAATTGTTTTCTAAATCCTTGGGTCTTTGTTTTTTGATTCTTTGTTTTTGCCATGGCATTGGTGCGTCGTTGGTGGAATAATCTGTGCGATCGTTTCCACCCCTGGAGGAAAGGGTTTACTCTCCTAATTGCATCCTGCTTTGAGGCCTTGGCTTCCCTGTAGTGGGAACAGCTCCCCAGGGTGAGCAGAGCTTCAGGCATCCAATCTTGCAGGAGATCGTATAACAAACTCTCAGACCCCTGCGTTGGGGGAGAGACTACCATGCTTCCACTTTCTTCTGTCTTCTCTCCCTTTTTTCTCCCCTTTGTCTAAAGGAAGATGAGCCGAGGATATATCAGGGGGTACGGGGGAGGGGTATCTTTCTTGGGTGTCTCAGGTCAAGGCATATAGACTTGTAGGGCTTGAGAGTCTTTAGTCCGGCTTTAAACCGTGGTCCTTATTTGATGGATAGCTGCTATTTCTCTCTTCTCTTTTGCTTGGGCAGGGCGAGTCGAGTAGGCTGGGCAGGGTAAGACAGGCAGGAGCACACCAAATCCACCAGCAAACCGCACCCAGACCTAGCTGGGCCGCTTCCGCCGGTGGTTGGACTCACACTCTGCAGGACTGGGTACAGTCCCCCTTCGCCTGTGAGAACCCGCAACTCGACCTCTCATCGCTCCTAGTCTCCGAGCGCTAGAGGGTCCCTCTAGGTAAAGAAATGTGCGATGTGCCCCTCGCTACTTGCCTCTTATTTAGGATGTCTCTGGGGTGCTCCTCCTGGGCTAAGTTAGTATATATGTTTAACAACCATAAATACTTACACTTACTAGATGATGTCATCAATGTTGTCATTAGGGATGTCATCAGTAATGTCATCAGTGATGTCACTAACCATGTCATGAGTGATGTAATATGTGAGTTCACTTTGTTTTTTTAGTGAATTTCTAAGGTTTAAAAGATATATATATATATATTTCTTAACTATAACGTCCCTGTCCCCTTTGTTTTTTTCAGTGAATTTCTAAGGTCTTTTAACTAGTAGTCTGTGAATGGGTGCATGAGTGTCTGAATGGGTCTGTCAGTGGGTGTCTGAGTATCTGAGTGGGTCTATGAGTGGGTATCTGGGTCTGTGAGTGGGTCTGTCAGTGGGTGCATCAGTCTCTGAGTGGGTCTGTTACTGGGTGCATTTGTGTCTGAGTGGGTCTGTGAGTGGGTGTGTGAGTGCCTGAGTGGGTCTGTAAGTGGGAGCATACATATCTGAGTGGGTATGGGAGTTGTTCTGAGAGTGTCTGAGTGTGTCTGTGAGTGGGTTTGAGAGTGTCTGTGTGGGTCTGTAAGTTGGTAAATGAGTCTCTCAGTGGGTCTGTGACTAGATTGATAAGTGTCTGAGTGGATCTGTGAGTGGGTACATGAGTGTCTGAGTGGCTCTGTGAGTGGCTGCATAAATGACTGAGTGGGCCTGTGAGTGAGCATATGAATCTCTCAGTGGGTCTGTGAGTGGGTGCATGAGACTCTGAGAGGGTATGTGAATCAGTGTGTGAGTCTGAGTGGGTCTGTGATTGGGTTCTTGAGTCTGAGTGGGTGTGTGAGTCTCTGAGTGGGCCTTTGAGTAGTTGTGTGAGTGCCTAAGTAGGTCTGTGAGTGCATGCATAGTGGGTCAGTGAGTGGGTGTTTCAGTGTCTATGTTGATCTGTGAGTGGGTTGTGAGAGTCTAAGTAGGTTGATGAGTGAATGCATGAGTCTCTGAGTGAGTCTGTCAGTGGGTGTGTGAGTCTCTGAGTATGTATGTGAGTGGGTGTATCAGTCTCTGAGTGGGTCTGTGACTGGGTACATGAGTGTCTAAATGGATCTCTAAGTGAGTGTATGACTCTTTGAGTAGGTCTATGAGTGGGTGCATGAGTGCCTAAGTAGGTCTGTGTCTGGGTGCATGAGTGTCTGAGTGGATCTGTCAGTAGGTGTGTTAATGTCTGAGTGGGTATGTGAGTGGGTGCATGTGAATCTGAGTGGGTCTGTGAGTTGGTGCATGAGTCTCTGAGTAGGTCTGTGACTGGGTGTATGAGTTTTTCAGTGTGTGTGTTAGTGTTGGTGTTGTACTGTGACTGGGTGTATGTGTCTCTGAATGCATGTATTACTGAATACATGAGAGTACGTGAGTGGATGTGTGAAAATATAAGTAAAACTAAGGGTGGGTAAGTAAATACATATATATTTTTTCACCAATATTCGTGGACACTTCGCGATATTCGCAATGTCCCCGCGACGTTACAGGGTGCCGTGTTGACAGTCACTGTATCTTCGTAAATGTTGCGTGTGTTTAAAAATCATCAATTTTCCACACATAACTTGTCTCTCTAACACCCCGATTTGACAAACATGGGGTTAGAGTACCTCTACACTGACCCCTCATATGAGCTTTATCACAAATGTTCAGTGCAGTACAGGTTGCGACCAGCCAATTACAGCATTCCTATTATCGTGGCCATTCACGATTAATTGTGAAATCATCACTAAATATCCATGGCAAGAGATATCACTAACTATGGGGCATATTAGCAAGACCCACGTTAAAATTATTGCAGTTTTAGCGGCAGGAAACTGCTGCTAAAGCGGCGATAATGGGCTTGCTAATATGCGTTATAGAATTCCAATAGAAGACCAGGTTAGATGTGCAGGACATCTAACCTGGGCTTCTATTGGAATTCCATAACGCATATTAGCAAGCCCATTATCGCCGTTTTAGCGGCAGTTTCCAGCCGCTAAAACGGCGATAATTTTAACGTGGGTCTTGCTAATATGCCCCCATATTTTCTTTCATTTCTCAACAAGTACGAAACGGATTTACACCAAATAAAAACATTGGAATCTGCGTTACCAAATCTACTTTTCTGCCAAAATTGGTATATCCGTCCAGCATTTTGGGCTGTAGGTGTGCTAAAAAGTCCTATGGAAATTAGCAGGGAAAATGCACCTTTTTTGACCCCCTTTTTCTCGGGCCCCACTTGACGGATCACCACAAAACTTCCCATGCATAACATAGATATATATGGCCTATGTAGTTATATAGTTAGGACCATGTATATATATACATATATATATATATGTTTCCAAAAGATCCCCAGATTTGAGGACGCACTCCGCAGCAAAGAGGTTAACAACCTTTTATTATTACAGTGAAAGCGGCATTTCTCTCCAGTACTTTGTCCCTTCAGCCGACGCGTTTCGAAGTCTCTTACTTCTTTTTCATAGGCTACGTGAGGTTGCAATAATGAACATCGGTTTACTGCCTCCATTATGATAATTCCTTTATAGGCCTCCGGTGTGCCTCCTGTTAGTCAGTCTTTACAATGCATCTTGGGGACAGTAGTTCCTTCTTTATATAATGTTTACCTTTCAGTAGGTTTTTGCAATACATTACGATGATTTCGGGACTCACAATGAAACAAGCCCTCCAGTGGGCCCCAGATCGGAATTCCACCCTCATTACTCTTAACTTTGCTGTGCCTTCATTCGGGATGTTTCCATATCCCGAGGTCTTTGCATAATGGAGGCAGTAAACCGATGTTTCATTGCCCGGGGATTGCCCAGGGGATGAAGTCCACTTTAGTCCTGAGGTCCTCAGGACACAAGAGGACCTCTTCGCCCCACCAGCAATGCGCCAAGAGGCATGTTTGCAGAGTGATGTAAAAAGGGGCGTGGCCTCAGACCACCTCTCAGCAATCCCACTGTGTGGGGCTTACTGGAGGTACCTGGTGGGCTAGTTGGCCCCCAGGGACCCTCAGGATTCAAGGGGACTTAATCTACCAACTTAGAACGTGGCAGGAGGTGCGTTTGCAGAGTGGTACAGGGAGGGGCGGTGCCTACGGGGAGATGCAGCTTTTCTTTTTCTTGTTAGAAGGGGGGCTGTGTGGCCCCCCTTCTCTTAATATTTTGAGGGCTCCGGGGACCCCATGCTAACATGCAGCTCCCCTTGCCCAAAAGCAATTCTGCTTTGCTTCTTGGAATCTACTTCAAAGTTGGGTTTCCCAGGCTTCAGCAGTGTAATGATAATAGCTTCGCGCATAGAGGGCGGTAGGATACCAGTGGACTGGGCCTCTTCATAAACTGCTGTAAGGTGCGGGGCCAGCTCTGCAGCATAAGTTTTGTAAAACGCTGTGGTTAGGCCATACGAGCCAGGGGCTTTATCTGAAGGTAGGCTACGGATCACTTGGGTGACATCTTCCGCGGAGAAGGGAACATCCAGATATTCTCTATGTCCCCTTCCTAACCAGAGTAGCTCTAGGGACTCCAAGAAGGGTTGCAGGCCCTCCGGGATAGACCGGTGGGTGGCCGTGTATAAGTTAGCGTAAAATGGTGTGAATTGGTCTAAAATTTCTTGCGGGCCTCTGGTCAGGGTCTGGTTGTCTCCCCGGATCTCAGTGTTGTAAGCGGAAACCTGCGGTGCCCGAAGCATGTTCACAAGAGTTTTGCCTGGCCTGTCCCCCTCCCCATACCACCTAGCTTGTGTGTATTTGCCCATAAATTTCACCTCCTGCTGTGCCTCTTCCTCTAATTCCAACAGTTTTTCTTTTAGTAAGGCTAGAAGAGCGGGATCCTCAGTAGTATAATATTGTGACTCAAGCTCCTTAATGCGTGCCTCCAGGGAGGCGAGTGTGCTCCTAGTTGCCTTCAGTACCCCAGCTTGACGTGCAATGCATATACCCCAAATAACCACTTTAAATGCCTCCCATAGGGAGGCCTGGGATGTGACCGAACCAGTATTATGAGTGAAATATTCAGCAATGTTGCTCTGTATTTCCTCCTTAAAGGCCTCGTCAAGCAGGGCGTTTGGGGGAAGCCTCCAGCTGTACATTCTGTTGGGCGTGTTGGGCATGGACAGTCGTTGGAGGCAGGGGGCCTGGGAAGGTTGGTGACCTCCCATGTCCACGTCACCACGTCACTAACCCTGGGCAAAGCACTACGCTACGCTCGCGTAGTTTGCGAAGTTTGTGCTACTTCGCACAACGCGAATTGCACGTAGCACAGTGCAAACACGCGTAGCGTAGCGTAGTGCAGCGGTCATTTTTTGCTTGCTCGCGGTCCTCAACGTCAAGTTGGCGACCGCGAGCAAGCAAAATGACATCCCGGCGAGACTTTTTCCTCGTTCGCGATCAGCAACTTCAAGTTGCCGATCGCGAGCGTGGAAAATAAACCTCCCGGCGAGATTCTCAACGCGGGGAGGTCAGGTTTCTCATTGCGAGTGGTCGCGTATGCTCGCGACCGCTTGCGATGAGAAACTACCAGTCCGCGTTGAGAAAGCTGCCGCTCGAGTAAAAATCTACTTGAGCAGCAGTAAAAGACAGCTCGCACTGTGCAAAATGCCGTTTTCAATGATTGCACAGTGCAGACAAGCATCCGGCACTGTGCAATCATTGCGAACAGTGCACTACGCAGTTCGCGTAGTGCTACGCGTAGCTCGCGTAGTGCGAACTGCACTTTGTGTAGCTTCGCGTAGCGCTACTTCGCGAACTACGCCCAGGCTTACACGTCACACGATACCAACCAAAAATCTAACCTGGACCAGGCCCTGTGGTGTTCTGATATACAAGTGCCTTCCACTGTGTTTTCATTACACCATCTCCATATATCAGTTAGATTACCATCGGAAAGAATGGCATTTAGTGTATTGCTAGAATTAGGATGAAGAGAACGAGACAGGCCCTTCCTGTTTACAGCATTGTTAAGCACAGCATTGAAACCACCACCCCAAATTATAGTGTCGCAGCCGGTGGATTTGATTTTTGCCCATATGGTTTGGAAAAAATCTGGGTTATCCGTATTGGGCCCGTAAATTGCTGCTAGTGTGATCTTCATCCCTCCAAGAGCCCCCAGCAGTAAAACATATCTTCCTTCAGAGTCGAGATGGGATTCGCTTAATTTCCAATCTAACCCCTGCCGCATGAGTATAGCCACGCCTCGCGCATAATTTGAATATATGGAGGAGTAGATGTGTCCCCAACGTTTGTGTTTTAGCCTAGCAGAGGGGGAGCTGTTCAGATGGGTCTCTTGTAGGAAGCAAATATCTATGTGATGTCTGAGCAGATAGGAGTGGACCAATCTGGTCTTTCTATGGCCGTTAAGACCACGAATGTTCCAGGTTAATAGATTCAGGGTCTTCATGTTATATCTGGTGTTGACAGGTGTAATATCGTGTGATGAATGTTTGGTGTCCCGCCCCCTCCAGTATCAGTCTGTTGCGTGGGTGTACTATTTGTGTCCCCCGCTATCAACATAGACTGTATGTAAACCGTGTTTGGACTGCACCGTCTCCTCGTGAGAGTGTAGCCATGTGGCATTGCACTGACTAAAACCATAACAGTAACCTTACCCACCCTCCCCCCACCCACACCAACAAACAAATCAGGTTGTGTATTACCCTGCCCTTTAGAAACAAACGCAACATATTGCTCCCAATGTGGATCAGAAGCGGTTACCGGGAGCTCTCCCTGGGGGGCGTGGGGTCGCCGGCATACTACCCTGCCATGAGGCGGGGTGGCCAAGAAAGTGGCGGAGAGCCAGTGATTGGTGATCAAGGGCTAGGTATTTCTGTTGCACCACGACTGCATCCAGAGTGCAGTACCTCCCCCAAACAGCACACATAACAAAGCATTGCAGAAAACAATAATGTCACCATGAATAACAGACCGAATTACAAACATTTTCTTGCCAATTAAAACGTTAGTCATTATCACTTAATCTAGCCTCCGAAGGATGCCCATGAGCAGATTTACTTGCATTCTGTTTCCCCCCCACATGCTTGGCAAACTTTATTGCGGACTTAGCATCTGTAAAGTGATGGACAGAGCCCCCTTGTGTCACTTTGAGCTTCGCAGGATATAATAGAGCATAGGGAATCTTGGCCTGCAGTAGGATACGCTTCGCGGGTAGGAACTCCCTTCGAGCCGCCCGCACCGCCGAAGTGAAATCAGGATAGAATGATATTGAATTCCATTTATGGTTGATAGTACCCCTCTCTCTAGCAAGTCACAATATAATGTCACGGTCCTGATAATTTAAGATCTGTGCTAGGATTGGCCTGGGTGTTTCTCCGACTGGTGGCCTTGGGCCCAGCGTGCGGTGTGCTCTCTCTACTGCAAACACTGCGGATAGATCAGGGCCAAAGAGTTCCCTTAGCAGTTCGTCTACATAGGCCTCCATTTTGGAGATGGCGGTCATCTCAGGAATACCAGTTATCCGAAGGTTATTTCGACGAGATCTAGCCTCTAAGTCTTCATTTTTGGCCCTGATCAGACTGAGTACCTTGTCCATATGCAGTAATTGTTCTTGAGTTTCGACTTGGAACTCATGATTGTCCGAGTTACGGTTTTCCAACTGATCCAGCCGTGTCTCATGCGTGGCTACCTGTTTTTTAACTAGATCTAGTTGAGAGGTAAGTACATCCAACTTAGTGTCTATGGTTTTTAGGCTTGATCTCATTTCCAGCAGTAATGTGAGGAGGGGATCGCCCTGTTCCTCTGATTGTTCACTAGTTGATCGATCAGCGCCCCCTTCTGGTTCAGACTCCATTGGTCTAGTGTGTCTTTTGTTTTCAAACTTTAATTTTGGCTGTTTCGCGTCTTGTTTCCCATGGTGCCGTGAGTTGTGTATGAGCTGCTCCTTAATTGGGTCTTGGTGTGGCAGGCCTAGACCGGTGTATTACTGCAGTGGCCAGACAGATGTTAGCCCCTGGGGCCCAGACCAGAACAGGCTGGAGTATGCCTGCCCAGGGTGTGGCCCGCAGGGCCTCGATGTGTCCTGCACCAACTTAACAGCATATTAAAGCAATGCAGGCTGTTGGTGCACGAGCTGGACTTAAAGCGCCATACATGCTCAGGGCTCTTGTCGTGCCCAACGCTCCTGATTAGATGGAGGCCTGAAAAGCTTGACGGCACCCTCGGCTGCTCTTTTGTAGTACAACAGGGCACCTTAGGGCGTCAGCAGCCACTTATGCCGCTTCCCCTCACATCCGCTCTTACTTTCACCCACAGCTGGCCCGGGGCACAACACACAGCGTATAATTAGCAGGGGGCAGCTCTACGAGGCCGTACTGCCGAAGGATCAAATCTGCCTTTTCCCCGCCCGTGGGCACTGCCCCACCATCAATCCGGGAGTGCACTAGTGGGAGTTAACACCAGAGGGGTCCAGCGCTAACCTTCCAATCCTTGCTGGTCAGCGAACCGCTGCTGTCTTTTTTACTGCTGGCACAGTCAGGGCCACACCCGCGGGGACACCCGTACACAAGATGGCGGCACGGCACTTCCGCGACCAGCCGACTTCCACCAGGAGCAACGAATCCTCGATTGTACAGGCCCCCTGTCAGTCACAGCCTCACCTCGATCCAGGCATCAGGGTCCCACCGCCCGGCCGCCGACAAGGAGCTCCGTGCGCCCGCCGCCCATGGAACAGGGGTTGCAGCGCGGCGGGTGGGCCTCCTTCGCCTGGGGTTCACAAAACGCCTCCGGTTCAGTCTACAGCCACGGGCGACAGCCCAGCCTCAGCACAGCCCCGCAGGCGATGCCCAGGGGCAGTTTATGTTCCACGATGGCTCTCCAGCTGTGCGGATTTTGCGAGGATTATGTCTCGGCCGGCAGAGCGCGCTTAGCAATCGGCCATTTTGTATTTAGTAGTGCAGCTAGATACAGAAAAACATAAATACAGATCAAAGTATTCGAAAGAAAAGGCTAATCCACGGCTTCAGTTAAAAAGGTACGTTCTATCAATAGAAGGTGACTTTTCAAGCACAAGATACATTCATACTGGAAAGATACAAAAGGATAGGATATTAGTCCTCTCCTTCCCATATTTTTGGGAATTTATGTATTGCCCCTATCAGTAAAGCATACCATTTTCCCCTTGTTTTCACCTGTTGCATTTTAAAAACCCAGGAATCATATGAAGGACCTTCTCTTGACTTCCATTTTTGGAGAATAAGATACTTTGCCACAAGAGATGCTATAAAGAAAAGCTGTCTTTGCAGAAAGATTCAGAGAGTTGCAAATTCCCAAAAAGAGCTCCCGAACAATCAGGCATGATAAGACCCTGGAGTGCTGTGGTGAGCCACTGTAAGATCTTGGTCCAAAAGTCAACTAGTGCAGGACTTGCAAAATACAAAGCCAATCTCCTAAATTGAGCCCACATCTAAAACACACCATGGCTACTGAAGGAAATATTTTGTGCAGGTGGTCCGACATATAGTAGAGCACCCAATTGGAATAAAAGGTCATTATTTTAAAATCACTCCTCTAATTGCTTTGTGGGCCCACAGATTGCCTTGCTTCCAGGTACATGGTTCAATCCTAAACCCTGTAGAAACCTCAATCTTATTGAGAGCAGTCAGTATCAATTTGACCTGTAATTGTTGCACCAAAGTACAATACATATTGCCCACTTGTAGGAGGGCTGGGCAGATTAATAGGTGAGGAGGCTGTATATATTTCTTACTGATAATATTCTAAAATTCTTTTCACACAGATAGTGTTTCAGTGTGACCCTCTGGGTCTAGTAGGACGCCGTTTGATCTCAAAGGATTTTCTTTTCTTCTCTTCTTCTTCCAGACTGTCCGTCCGTCAAAATGGCACCACAAAGAGAGAACAGCAGTAAGTAGTAGTTCTGGAAATACCTCTTTCCTGAATCATCATCACACCCTACGGGGCATATTATCAACGAGGCGATAAACAATTATCGCCGCTTTAGTGTCCATTTTCGGACGAAAAGCGGCGATAATCTTATCGCCTAATCAGCAAGGTAGCAAGGTCACGCTATCGCGTGAATCCTTGCATTATCGCCCTTTCCCCCAACGCCCATCTTTGCATCTCTAATGAGATGCAAAGTGGGCGTTACTGGGCGTACCCCGGATGGGCTACGTTGCAAATATCGCTGATGTTCACATCGCGATATTTACAAGGCAGCCCACAGGATTATAGCAGACGTTAAATTTTGGCGAAAACGGCCGTTTTCGCCAAAATCTAACGTCTGCTGCAATCCTGACTTACCTATGTTAGACGTAAGAGGTGGATTCTGCTGATACGACCACAGGGTCGTATCAGCAAGGTTATCGCCGTTTTGCTGGGAACATCGCTGGCAAACCAGCGATGTTCCCTGCAAAACGGTGATAACCTCGCTATCTCTGGAATTTTTATCGCCCTGGAGAAACGCGTTGTTAATAACGCGCTACCAGGGCGATAAATTCCAGAGATAGCCTGCGTTAGGGAATACGTCGCTAATCAAGGCCAGCGATAATTATCGCTCGTTGATAATATGCCCCTACATTTGGTGCTCAGGATCGGCATCTTCTTCCCTCTGGTCAGTAGTCCCAGCTGGCATCCTGCTCCTCGGATTCTCACGTCTTCCCGGTACGACTTCCGTCTTCTCCTCCCTCTACATCCTTCCTGCCTCGATGTCCTTTTCTCTACCTCAGGGATCCAGGGATTGGTTACTGCCCCCAAAGCCTCCACCTCTCTGTCCAAGATAATCATAGTCCCTCATTAGTGTTGGCGGCTTTCTCATACTGTTTGTCCTTTCTGTGTGTTTCCTAGAGGCATTGCAATGGAATCGGGAATCAGCCGAGGGTGTCGACGGACGAATATACAGTAAGTAGGGGAGGTAGGGAGCACTTCCTCACACCACTCCAATCTGTTCACTAACAAAGTAAGTGTATTTAATCTCCCCTTTATTCTTATTTTATTTTCAATTCTATTTTCTATCTTTATTATGAGCACGATAGGTGTCGGGCTGACATACGGCTATCTTTAATGTCTATTAGGTATATTATGTCCCCGCATTTTGATTATGCTGGGAATTGTACTCATGATAATCCTGACCGTTCTGTCATACCATTATGTCCCCGCGTTTTGATTATGCTGGGAATTTTTCTTATGATAATCCCGACCTATGTGTCATACTGTTGGTGACATTTGTTGATTTCTGTGGCTCCTTTTAACGCACCAAGCCCCTTACCTAGGAAGGATACACTTACTGTTCCACTACTTATGGAACCTTGAACCTTGGCCGATAATACTCATCTATACTCATCTATACTCATACTATACTTGAAAAGCCTTAAAATGGCGGCCATGTTGTGGTTAGGAACTTAGAGTGATAACCTCGGTTTTTTATCTTAGTGAACTTTGTTCACATTTATATATAATTAAAATCGTTTATTTTTTGTATATTCGATATGTGCTGTTTGCTTATTTTGTATTTTGGCTTTTTCATTTATTTTTGTTTTGTGTTTAACCTTTCGTATGAGGGATGCTTTATTCGTGCACGCGCAAACTCGGTATGGAGGGGTGGGTGCATTTCTATTGACAACATTCAAGAGATTGTTGTATCCTAGAACTAGATAGTTGGAGATACGCACATTGTCCTATTAATCTTGATGTTGGAAAATAGCTCCAAGATGGCGGCCAACGTTTCATTAGAATTCTAGTTAAAGGATGTTGTCCCCTCGTGGTCGTCATTACGTGGGGACACGTCACTAAGTATTTGCTTCTTAACCGGGAAGCATTATGGCGCCGGTTTTGATTTGGGTCATCACTGGACCGCGCAACACGTCGTATTAAGGTAGGAATTGCGATACTCTTTTCTATTACGGGGGATGCTAAGTCCGCGTCAGGGGTGATACTTAGCCCACGCTACCATTTGTGATTTAAGCGCAATGATATTTTATATGCGTTTGTTTTTGGTTTTTAGTTCAGTACTTAAGAACGTAGTGGGGTGACTTTTTACTCAGTCATCTGTTGGTCACATATACATAGATTCTGACTAGGTTACTGTTGTTGCTTTATATTGCCTTATTGGTATATGGGATATTTTATATGGACATCTTTCTTTTTCGCCATTAGGACGCGTTAATCTTCAACAATATGCCCTGACTGTGGGCTCTGGATTACTCTTTGAAAATATCTTTAAATGAAAACATATGTATCACAATCCTTGAGGTGAGACTTGATCATATTATATCAAATCGGGCTGTTGTATAGACCAGCAATAGTAGAACCATCTGTAGTCTGGTGCGTTTTTCTTTTGGATATTTGAATCGGCTCACTTATGTACTTGGTTGTCGCATCTTAGAAACCCCTCACTATTGGACGGTCTTCTATCGTGAATCAATGTCCAGTTATTATCGATTTTATGTCTATATTTAATTTATTTATGGCCTAACAACAAGTTTCTGTTTATAGGAAGAGTGGCTGTGTGCCCCATTAGACAATGGAAATGTTATTCTCACTTTGGTTACACTTTTGACAACAACGATTTTGTATTCGTTTAAGGTGAGCCTCATGACTGCACTCTGTTCTATATCTTAGGTCGGGAGATGGTGTTTTTTGAATGTTGGCATTCACCATTGGGATATTATTACGTATCCTTTTTTATTATTCTGTATCATGGTGGTTTTATCTTTTTTTGTCTTTTTACTTTCCCTTTATGTCTATGGTGTTGGCCCGCACTGAGCAACTTTGATGGTTTCATTCAACACCTGCTTCTTTCCCTTATTATTATTATTGTTTCATATTACGGTTCATCTAGATTTGGTGTACTGTTTCTTAAATGGTACAAGATGAAATTTAAGAAATATAAGTTTCTTTCTTTTTATGTACATCATTTTGAAGCTTATAACTTATGTTGCACACGTGATGTTTATATGTATTTAAATGTTATTTATATAATGTTTATGTTTTTAAACGTTGGGTATCTTTGTACCTAATCTACAAGATGGATTGTCTGTTTTGTTATCTTAGTTGTATTGTGATTTGTTCCCCTTGTTTGGTTTATTTTGCTTTGTTTCTTGTTTAATGTAAATATTTATGTGTTTCCTTAATGTTTTGATTTGTATTTTGATGTAAAAGTCGGCTTTGGTTTGTCTTTGTGTATATTTATGTTATGTTATTTGTTAACGTTTTAGCCCTGATGAAGTTCCATTCTGGAACGAAACGCGTTGGCTGATTGCCATTTTAAATAATTTTGATATTGAATAAAGAAGACTAGTTTGGACTCGTTTGGATCCTTGTGGACTTCTATGCTGGTGCACCTTCATTTTGCAAAGAAACAAAGTAAGTGTAACTAATAGCGAAAGCTAAGGATTCGCTTGGGAGCTGGAATTTTTGTAGGAAATGATGGAACTTGAGATATGAGAAATTCAAGGAACCAGAATCCGCCAGATTACTCATTTGCACCTGGCTCCAGGATTTCAGAGCCCCAGATGCATAAAAATCCTTAAAGCGGAGGATCCAGTTTCTACCCAGTCGTGAATGAGCCCCTTAGCTACCTGAAGACCTAGAAGGTTGTGCTTGCAATCTCAAATCTGAATGAAATTCATGGAAAAGATACCCTACTGTCAATTGAGCGGGAGAGGTGTGGCTCAATCGGCAAAGCAACTGATTCCGGACCACGGGGCTCATGGTTCGATCACAGGTGCTGGCGGCAGCTCAGCTCAGCATCATGTAACTCTGGGCAATAGCTCACTTAATCTCTCCAACAGGCCCCAGCTCCTTGAAACCCTTACGGGGGGATATGTTCGCGCTTTACAAATAGGAATTATTGTTATTAATAATTATTACTATTATTGAACGTACCTTGAAAGAACAATATAAGGGAACTCAGAAGCCTGGAAACTTTTAAAAAGGGGGGAAGCCGCATTCCAGTTTCCCAAATCATTTGCTTAAGATAAAAGTAGTTGCAACGATTTAAGGGATTTGCAGCAAGAAGATTCCAGTCTCAAATGGAGGCCTGATTGTATTTTTGAAAGTTTGGAAGGGCTAGCCCACCATCTTCAATAGGAAATTGCAGAATTTCTAAATTGGTACAGGGCGTTTTCTCAGACCAAATTAAATGATGCAATTGTAGGAAAGTAGGATCTGCTTTTATGGTTATCCCCACTTTTTGCCTGGTGCAATGCTGTGTTCTGACTAGTCTGCCTGGGATCCTGCTAATCAGGACCCCAGTCTCTCTGATTTCTCCCCTAAATTGTTATGGTAAGTACTTAGGTACATCCCAGATTAGATACTGGGGTACCCTTATAAGTCCCTAGTATATGGTACTAAGGTACCCAGGGCATAGCTACCCCAGAGGTCTCCCATAAGCTGAAGCATGTATTATGCCACCTATAGGAGAACATTCAAACTATCACTACAGGCCTGCCATTGCAGCCTGTGTAAGCTGGTACTAGCACCACTTACGAATGATATAGGTTTCCCTATATCTAGGGTCACTGCATATGAACCTATAAGTCACCCCTACAGCAGGCCTTTTCAATCCTGAAGGCAGGGTGCTTGGCTCTAAGATTGAGGGTGCCCCTGCATGAACAGGACACCCCTACACCGGGTTGTAAGTGAGACAGCCATATAACATATAGAGGGGCACCAATTCATTACGCGAAGACGATCTCGAAACTGGCTGTAATGAACCCTGTTGTGTTTGGTATCAAACATGTTGGAATCATACCCCCACAACGGGGGGTATGATTCCGGAGGAGGGCAATTCCTTACCCTTCCTGATCCTTCTCTTGGGAAGCACCTGGTCCATTTTTCCAGGATCCAGTGCTTTCTCAGAGGTGATCTGTTTGGCCTGAGCCCTGGTGACAGCAAACACACTGGCAGAGATGCCCATCATCTCTGCATGAGTCCTGAACTCCACTTCAGACCAGGCTGGAGTCTCTAGATCATTGCCCAACAAACAATCTACAGGTAGGTCTGGAGATACCATAACCTTCTTGGGCCCAGTTACTTCTCCCCAGCAGCGGTTCACAACTGCCAAGGAATGGTCAGTCCTGACATTGCTAGCATTGGTGCACTGTCCAAGTAAGATCTGCTCAGGAGACACAAGTTTCTCTGTTACTATAGTGACACTGGAGCAGGTGCCTTAGGGGCAGTGGTAGTAGGAGTAGTTTCCTTGGCCTTTGGACAATTAGCATCTTTTGTCCAATGGGTTTTCACCTTACAGAAGTAACACCAAGCTTTCATTTTGCCCTCTTTGGAATTTTGGGAACCAACCCACAGATGCAGATTTTTGGGGCCCTTGAGAAGACTCTTTCCTATCTTAAGCCTTGTCCACACCCTTATCCTCACCTCCATTACCATGGTTTTTCTGCTTAACCCTGGTGCAAACCCATTTGTCTGCCTCCTTTCCCAAATCTTGGGGAGAGGTCAGATCAGAGTCCACCAGGTACTGGTGCAAAAGCTGGTTTTGACAATTATTAAGGATCTGCTCCCTCATAATCAAATTGTACAATCCTTGGTAGTCCTGTACCTTGCTTCCATGAAGCCAGCCTTACAGAGCCTTAACAGCACTGTCCACAAAATCTACCCAGTCCTGGATGTGTGCTTTCTGGGTGTCTCTGAACTTAATCCTATACTGTTCAGTGGTTAAGCCAAACCCATCTATGAGAGCACACTTCAGTACTGAGTAATTGTCAGCATCCTCTTCTCTAACAGTGAGGAGCTTATCTCTACCTTTGTTAGCAAAGGAGAGCCACAAGATAGCTGCCCACTGCTACTGAGGGACCCTCTGAACTTTACAGGCCCTCTCCAAAGCAGTGATACATTTGTGGATATCATACCCCTCCTCTAAAGGAGGGACTATATTGTTCAGGTTCCTATGGTCAAAAGAAGTTTCTCTGATTCTAGGGACACTGTTGCTGCCACCATGGGACTCTAATCCCAATTTCTTCCTAGTTTTCCGGATATCTAGGGACTCATTGTCAAGGGCCAACTGATCTTGCCTGAGACCACGTCTTGCTCAAGTTCAAGCAGTTGTACTCCCTGTCAAAAGAGTTGTCCCTCCTACTAGATATGGAGGTCCCTATAGAATGCCCTTAAGCATAGGATTCTCTGGAGGAGGAGCTAGACCTCCTTGGTCTACTCTGGACCCTCCCAGGAGGAACAAAGGGAGACCCACTTCTGGGGGCACCCTCTGTGCCATCTGCACTATCTTCTAGGGGATCTGAGTTCTTCAGGTAGGAGTCATGAAACTCCTCCTGGTCAAGGTCAGAATTAAGGTCAACAAGGGGGTTCCTTCCTGACCCATCTCCTGTCCATGGCCCACCGACTCTGTCCTGTTCATCTGACCCACTAGCTTTCTGTAGGTCATCCAACAATAACAGCTCTAGGAGGCATTGAGTATTAGGGCCTTTCCCTGTCTTAAGCTTCCTAGAGGAACACAGGGCCCTCAGTTCCTGGAACGTGAGGTCACTGTATCTAGAAGGCAGAGAGCCACTGGCATCTCCTTTAGAAGACACACTAGATGTAGTGAGATGTTGCACCTACCTAACCTAGTGGGACCAAAATGCTCTGAGGTTCGAGAAAGGGTTGTGCTAGACCCTTAACTACCCAACCCTAAGTTCAGTAGAACTTACTTATTCTAATTTTGTATCTATATGTGCCTAGTATTAGTGATGGTTTTTCAATTAATCCACACCAAGATTATCTGGTAAAACAATGCAGGCTTGAATCCCAACCGCTGCACACCAATGTGAGAGGCTGGCTCAGTATATGATGTTCACTTATGTAAGTTGCACTGATCGAGACAACCCTTATGGTGATTTTAGTGGTCTTAGACATCCTTAGAAAGCTCTCTAAGTGGTAGCTGTAGAGAGCAGCCTTCAGACTTAGTCCAGAAGGAGTGTAAAGCAGCTTGTTTTACCAGAACATAATCTTATAGGTATAGATTAAGTAAAAAAGAACCACACAGTGTATTTATAAAAATATGTATTTATTATAGGACACTCACTAACACATACAGATATCTCCTAGTCGGAGATATAAACAATGCACACAATACTTTCCAATAGAAACAGGTAAGTAGCACAGCATACACAGTGGTCCCCAGGGGGAGACCAAACCATATACTAAAATAGTGGTATGCGAACCAGGACGCGAGTCAAGGCAATAGTCAGAGGACGTAGAAGTGCCAGGGACCCAAGGAACCACCCAAGGTGAGTATCTCAGAGCCCCACGGAGGTCGTGTGCAGTGTAGAAACACGACCGCATTCTCCATGCAAATCAACGTGTAAGTCGCGGTTGCAATTTTAAAGAAAGAGGACCCTTCCCAGTGGACCCTGAAGAAACCCCGTGGAGGACAAGAGGTTGGAGAGACACCCCACCCGTGGATACCCTAGGAACCAGGTTACCTGCACCAGGGAAGCTGGGTGCATAGGTGTTAAGTGGTGTATATGGTTTGGTCTCCCCTTGGGGACCACTGTGTATGCTGTGCTACTTACCTGTTTCTATTGGAAAGTATTGTGTGCATTGTGTATCTCTCCGCCTATTATAATAAATACATATTTTTATAAATACACTGTGTGGTTCTTTTTCACTTAATCTATACCTATAAGATTATGTTTTGGTAAAACAAGCTGTTTTACACTTCTTCTGGACTAAGACTGAAGGCTGCTCTCCACAGCTACCACTTAGAGAGCTTCACAATAGTTGGGGTACTAGAGTAGCTCTGCCAAGAGCCACTGCATTGGTTGTGTGTATATGGCTGCTACACATAAGACCGGATGCAGAGTTTCAGGTTACTTAGAAACACCCTGTTGCCTTCATCTGTAAAATGCAATCCATCATTTCTCTAAATTCCATCTATGTCAAAACACAGATTGTTGTTATAGATACAGCCCATATGATGGTCTCTGAGGAATGCAGAAACAGTTTTATTAAAATGTTACTGGCTTTGTCAATCTTTTCTATTTCTCTCTTTGGCATATATTAGAGTTCACCAAGACAGTGTGAGGGAAAAGCGACATCAGTTCTGCAAAGGTTTCTTTCATTAGAATTTCCAACCATACCCCAGTCAATGTGCCTATGTCATTGCGACCACAGTGCACAATCATGAGGAAGGTTACAGTGGCATTATAGTTCTGAATTAGCATTTAAAAAACCTAGAAATTCTCTGGAAAAAACAAAGGTTACAGGGACGTTATAGTTAGCAAATACATTTAAAAAAATAAAAAATAAAAATTCTCAGGGAATGAGCAAGAGACATAGCGATAGACAATGTATACAAACATATACATATACATCATAATATGAATATTGCATGTCTATACGAGTATGAGGCAAATATGTACAAATGATGAACAGGATAAGCAAATACATCATCGCCGTTAGCACCAGAAAAGATAGGAAAAAAAAGAAACATACATAAATAGCCAAGTAAATAAATAAATAAGGGCGCTTAACATAGAGTAGTAATTTTTAAATCTTACTGCTCTCCTTTATCCATGGGCCCCCAAATTCACAAAAATTTCTTCCCAGAACGAATTCCCCTAGTCTTAGCTATAGCCATTTCCCTTTCGTATAGTTCTCTCAGCATTGCCCACCACTCTAATGCCCTGGGAGATGTTGTAGATACCCATGCCCGCGCAATGCAGAGACGGGCAGTAACTATAATAATGTCGAAGAGAGATCTTAAACCTGGATCCGGTACTGATTTATATCCAAGCATAATTTCCCACTCCGTTAATTGTAAGTCTATGCCTAAACGATCTGCTACTATCTGACCCATCTCTTTCCAAAAGGATATCAATCCGGGACAAGTGGCAAACATATGTAAGCTATTCCCGGCAGCTAGTCCACATTTGGGGCATGTACCCTTATCCCCTATGTCTCTCCCCTTGTTCACTGACCAGCGAATTATTCGGTTGGGGGTGTAATATAACATACATATAGTTTTAAATTGCTGCAGTTTTGGATTAATAGAATATAAGGCCTCATCTAGAGTACTTAGTGCATCTTCAATATCTAAGGGAAAAATATCCTTGACAAGTAATTCACTCCATTTAGATGCTAACTTTGAAATATCATTATTCTTAAACTGGCAAAGTAGCTGATAAACGTTACTAATAGTTTTTTTTGTACGTTTCTTTTTATTAAATACAAGGTATCACATGTAAAAAACAATGTACAAGCAAGCCTGTCCACAGTACGTCCAACAATAGTGGTCCCACTATGTATGCATTTCACTAACAAGAGTAATACATTGTACATCATGTCGCACTGGGAGTCTGTTACTCTGAGTCATGCCCATGTCTGGCCAGCGGCGGCTCGCAGTTCTCTCCCCTGTAGGTGTTCCATTTTTGCCATATCTGTGTCCACTTGTTGGGGCAGTCTCTTGATACATATACTGTTTTTTCGGTAAACATACAATGGTCCATATCATGCCCCCCACAACCTTGCGATATTCCGCTTAGCAATCATCATCCCCAATGACACCCATATTTTCTCCTTGGTATTTAAGTCAGTGGGGCCCCAAATATTTAAAAGACACAGCTTTATATTGCAATCAGTCGTGACGCCCATCGCTTCTGTCATACACCTTGTCACCCTCGCCCAGTATTTCTGGATTGCCTGACATTCCCAGAGCATGTGTATGAACGTGCCTTCTTGCCCACATCCCTTGGTGCAATCTGCATCAGTCCTATAGCCCATCTTCACTAGCGTCAGCCCTGAAAGGTATATTCTGTGAAGTATCTTAAGCTGGACGAGCCTGAGCCTGGAAGAAATAGCTGTTTCCCTAGGGGAGGCAAGAGCCTCTAGCCATTCACTGTCATCCAGTCCCGCTACATCATGATACCATTTGGTTCTGAGACCGAGGAGGGGGACAGGCACCTTATTAACAAGCTTTTTGTAGATTAGTGAGATTGCCTTTTCAGGGAGGTGTCCATCTAGTATCCTGTCCTCTAGCGGGGAGGACTCTGGCGGAGTCTCTCCCCTGGGTATTGCCGCCTGTAGCGCATGGCTAATCTGGAAATATCTGAATCGTTCCGAGTCAGCTAGCTCGTATTCTTCCTGCAGTTGGGCAAAGGAGATTACCCCCCTCCCTCCATAGGTCCCTGACCGCAGATATGCCTATTAAGTCCCACCGGTCAAAACCTTTGGTGACTCTTAGATTGCCCAGATGGACAGCGTCCCAGAGTGGGGTGGCCAGTGTAACCTTGTCTTTCCATCCCAAACTCGTCGTGGCAGACCGCCACACCTGAGCGGCATGTCCAGTGGGCCCAGTAAGCTTCAATTTGGAGGGGTTGGCATACAAGGCGCCCTTAAAACCTCCACCAGGGAGTAGCCACCTGTCCATATTAAATGCCGGGTCACACTGCGATCCATATGTACAGTGGTTGACAGCGGTGAGTTGTGCCGCCCAATAATATCGTTTTATGTCCGGGAGGGCAATACCCCCATTGTACCATCCTCTCATGAGCTTAGGAATTGATATCCGAGGTGGCTTCCCCTCCCATAGGAGTTCTCTCAGGGTGGTGTGGATAGACTTAAAATATTCTGTTTTCACAGGGTGTGGCATGTTTTGCAAGGCGTATAGGAAACGGGGAAGGGACATCATTTTGAATAGGGCTGCCCATCCCCAACAGAGACAGTGGAAGCGCCTTACAATGCAAGACATCACTTCTGAGTCGTTGCAACGGGGGGGAAGATTTTGGTCGTGAAAGAGCATCAAGTCTTTGGACAAATGGATCCCCAGGTATTTAAATCCTGTTGTGACTTCGGTAATAGTGAAACCCCTGGGTAAGATTGGTGACTTACCACTGAGAACATAGAGAACTGATTTAGATCAGTTGATAGTGTAACCAGAAAATTTCCCAAAGACTATGAAAATGTGGAGTACTTGATTCAGGGAGGCCGCCGGTGATGCAAGGTACCGTAAGATATCATCGGCATATAGCGATATTCAGTCCTCCCATTCCTCAGCCCATCTTAGCCCTCTAATTATCGGGTCCTTTCGTATCCACATCGCCAGGGGTTCCAACATGAGGGTGAAACGTAGTGGGGAGAGGGGGCAACCCTGCCGAGTGCCCCTTCCAAGCACGAATGTTGAGGACACACAATTGTTAACCACGATTTGAGCCAGCGGAGCCGCATATAGGAGGTGTATCCAGCGCATAAAGCCAGGGCCGAACCCTATTTTCCTCAGCACTGCAAACATGTATGGCCATTCGATCGTGTCGAACGCCATGGCCGTGTCAAGTGACACTACCACCACATCTTCTCGTATCGTGTCGGTCCGAGCAAGCACCCCGTGTAGTCTCCGCAGGTTTAGAGGAGTATTTCTGGCTGGCATAAAGCCAGACTGGTCGGGGTGTACTAACTTAGTAATTACAGTTAGCAAACGGGTGGCAAGTAGTTTGGCGAGTATCTTGGCTTCTGCATTTAGTAGTGAAATTGGTCTGTAGGAGGAGCAGAGATGTTTGGGTTTCCCACTCTTGTGGATGACCACAATAGTGGCCAATCTCTGGTCTACTGGGAGCGATCCTGCCTCGCGACTTTCATGGAACATGTTTGTAAGATGTGGTGCGATTTTACTTGGGGCGAGCTTATACAGTTCGACCGGCAGGCCATTTGGGCCTGAGGCCTTACCCCCACGCCGGTCATGGATGGCTTTCTCTACCTCCGAGCTTTCTATGTCTTTTTCTAGGTCGAGGCGTTCGTCGTCGGAGAGCTTCAGCAAGGGGATATCTTGCAGCATCGAAAGTGCTTCTGATTCTGTGTATGTCGTTTGTGACGTGTATACCCCGCGGTTGTGATCCCCGAACGCATTTGCAATTTCTTGCGGGTCCGAGATCGAATGGCCAGACTCTGTTGTGAGTCTACCACTACTCGATTTGCCTGCTCTCTATGGCCAAACCACGCAAGCAGCTTGCTCGCCTTGTCGCCCACTTCATAAACTTTACTGATTGTAGCCCTATTTTGAGCCTTGGCAGCGTTGGCGGCCACCGTTAAATAAGCTTTCATTTTGAGTCGCAGCGCATGCATTGTCTCGTCTGAGTTAGCCTCATGTAGTTTCCCTTCCAGCTCTAATATTTCGGTTTCCAGTCGAACCAGTTCCTTCTGTTTCTCCCTCTTAGTGTTGGCGATCTGGGAGACAGCCGTCCCTCTTATTACTGCCTTATAGGCCTCCCATAGCACGCATGCTGAGTCCACCGAGTGTTCGTTTTTGAGAAACTAGTGTTCTGTGTCACTTACAATCTTTTCGTGGATCTTAGGGATCTTAAGGTACCAGGGATTTATAGGGGCTGTCCTCCCTCTTTGTGGCTCCCCCACCTCAACCCGGGCCCAGAGGGGCGAATGATCCGAAATACCCCGTGCAAGGTGATTGACCTCCCTGACCTGTCCCAGTTGGTCCGCCGGTGTTATAATGAAGTCTATTCTGGACATATGGTGATGGGCCCCGAGTAAAATGTATATTGCCGTTCTGTGGGATGGAGCGTCCGCCAGGTGTCGATGAGACCCATCGCTGCCAAAAAGTTGTGAATCTGTGTGAATCTGTGTGCGGGCCAACAGCAGGTCCCTAGGGGGCCAACGATCCAAAGTATCGGAGACAATGGAGTTGAAGTTGCCCCCTATCATAGAGAGGTCTCCCAGGTCTTTGAAGGCCGGGGCTTGAAGACCAGGTGGGATGTACACAGAAACTAAATTTAACGTTCGTCCTTCCCAACACCCTGAGACAGCCACAAACCTTCCCAGGATGTCCGTCCTTATACGATCAGTAGTCATCGGAAAGCTTTTCCAGAGAAGTATCCCCACCCCACAAGAACCAGAGCCAAAAGTTGAGTGTGCCACCAATTTAAACCCCCAGCGTGTAAGAGCCTGGCATGCATTACCCAGAAAGTGTGTTTCTTGGAGCAAAATCACGTCAGGCAAATGCCTTTTTATATACTGAAGCACAATGCCCTGTTTCAACTTATCACCCAGTCCGTTGACATTCCAGGACATTAATTTAAATTCGACTGGCAGTGGTGACCCCATAGTTAAGTACTGTGTTGTTCTGGCACCCCAAGAGAGACAACCCGGATGCACCACTTTCTAGGCAAACTTCTCGAATGTCAGCCATTGTGCTCAGTGCGAGCGTGATATCTGTGAGTACAAGCCTTGCAGCAATACTAAACGTTACTAATAGTTAACTTCGAGGTGGAGTGTAAACCTGTCATTAAGTCAGATTCCTCAGGTGTTCTTATACCCTTCCGTTCCCATAGACAATCTCTAACCTGTAAATATGTATAAAACATCTGCTTGTGAAGGCCAGATGACCTCTGTAAGTCTTCAAATGTTCGAAACCCATTAGAGTCATATAGATGCCCAAGTTGACTAACCCCATAATTGGCCCATGATTTACCTTGATTGTCATGAAATACGTCAAGGAGTGAGGGGATTCCCCACAGCGGAAGACTAGTATGCAAAGAAGGAAGGGAACACTTAGATACTATTTCTCGTCAGATATAGACTATATCTCGAAATGTCTTAAAACGTACTCTTTTGAAGTAGTTAGGGTCATTTATGTTATATAAAAACATTTTACTTTCAGAGCCCATTACAAAACTATCGAAGTAATCTTGACTACCCACAGAGAGAAGACTTTGAAGCCATCCTGCAACGGAAGGCCAATACTATAATTTGAAATCAAGGAGTTGAAGCCCCCTTTGTTTATATGGAAATTGTATATATTTTATTGCCCAACGCAGCTGTTTGTAACCCCAAATAAAACTACTAAATGCCCCTTTGAGTTTCTTAGAAAAATAATTCGGGACTCGTAATGGTATTGATCGAAATAGATAAAGAAGTTTAAGTAAAATATTCATTTTAATAATGTTGCATCT
The DNA here is from genome assembly GCA_963921515.1 of Calotriton arnoldi. Lineage (NCBI taxonomy): Eukaryota > Metazoa > Chordata > Amphibia > Caudata > Salamandridae > Calotriton > Calotriton arnoldi. The sequence goes on from CAWUFW010025254.1 coordinate 28,165, forward strand.
CCCTATGATACTAATTTGTAATTTATGCCACATCTTCATATTTTGGACAGCAGTCTGTAGCAGGGGGTCATAATTCAGTCTTATAACATGTTCTGTTTTTGAGGATATCTGTACCCCCAAATAAGTAGCTACCGAGCAGGCCCCCGATATTGCCCTGTTAGTTCGATAGTTAAGAAGGACCTGCGTCTTATTTATATTTAGCTTATAACCAGAGAAGGCGCCAAACTTGATAGCCTCAGTTTGAATAGCGTCTATTGCAGTAGTTGGGTCTGCAGAAAAAAACACTATGGGGCATATGTACAAGGACTGGCGAAAACTACCACTAACGCTAGTTAGCAGCAGTTTTCTTACTGCTGTGTACCGCTGAAAACTATCGCCTTGCTACCGACGTATGTAAAAGACGTCGCTACATGGCGATAGCTTCAGGGATCAGCGGTGAAAACTGCCACTAACATTAGCGTGACGGCAATAGAAATTCCGGCGTTCAATCAATCAATCAATCAGGGGTTCATTAAGTGCGCGCTACTCACCCGTGAGGGTCTCAAGGTTCGCAGCTCCGTTAGCTGAAGAGCCAAGTCTTGAGGGCCTTCCTGAAGGTGTTCAGGGAGGGGGCGAGTCTGATGTCTGCTGGGAGCTCGTTCCAGGTTTTGGCCACAATGTGAGAGAAGGATCTTCCACCTGCTCTGGCTCTGCGGATGCGTGGGGTTTCGGCCAGTGTGAGGTTGGAAGATCGGAGGTTCCTTTTGGGTACGTGGAAGTTGATTCTGTCGTTGAGGTATTTGGGTCCGGTGTTGTGCAGGCATTTGTAGGTGTGGGTGAGGATTTTGAAGGTGACTCTCTTCTCCACTGGGAGCCAGTGGAGCGTTTGAAGGTGTTCGCTGATGTGTTCGTGTCGGGGGATACCGAGGACGAGTCGGGCGGCGGTATTCTGTATTGTCTGGAGTTTTCGGAGTAGGGACTTGTTCATGCCAGTGTATAGTGCGTTTCCATAGTCCAGTCTGCTGGTGATGAGTGCGTGGGTGACTGTCTTCCTTGACTCCGGGGGGATCCATTTGAAGGTCTTGCGGAGGATGCGGAGGGTGTTGAAGCAGCTGGAGGTGACGGCGTTGATCTGTTGGTTCATGGTGAGGGATGAGTCGAGTACGATGCAGAGGTTTTTGGCGTGGTCTGAGGGGGTCGGTGGGCTTCCGAGGGCTGTTGGCCACCAGGTGTTGTCCCATGCTGAAGGGGTGGTTCCGAGTACGAGGACTTCTTTCTTCTCAGCGTTGAGCTTGAGGCAGCTGTTGGTCATCCAGACGGCGACCTCCTGCATTCCTTTCTGGAATTTGAATCTGGCGGTGGCAGGGTCTTTGGTGAGGGAGAGTATGAGCTGGGTGTCGTCAGCGTAGGAGACGATGTTCAGGCCATGTTGTCGGACGATGGCAGCGAGGGGGGCCATGTAGATGTTGAAGAGGGTCGGGCTCAGCGATGATCCCTGTGGCACTCCTCAGGTGATTTCCGTGGGATTGGAGAGGAAGGGCGGCAGTCTAATTCTTTGGCTTCTCCCAGTGAGGAATGATCAGATCCAGTCTAGGGCTGTTCCTTGTATGCCAGTGTCGTGTAGTCTGGCGACGAGTGTGCGGTGGGAGACGGTGTCAAAGGCTGCTGATAGGTCGAGTAGGATGAGGGCTGCGGAGTGGCCTTGGTCCAGGAGGGTGCGGATGTCATCTGTGGCGGCGAGTAGGGTGGTCTCGGTGCTGTGGTTGCTTCGGAATACAGATTGGGACGGGTCGAGGATGGCAGTGTCAGTTCATTGTTGACTGTTTTCTCTGCAATTTTGGCCGTGAAGGGGAGGAGCGAGATGGGCCGGTAGTTCTTGAGGTCGGTGGGGTCAGCTGTCGGCTTCTTGAGCAGGGGCCTGACTTCTGTGCGTTTCCAGTCATCTGGGAAGGTGCCTGTTTCGAGGGTGGTGTTGATGGTGCGTTGTAGTTCGGGTGCGATGGCGGTGGTGGCTCTGTGGTAGATGTGTGGGGGGCAGGGGTCAGTGGGGGCCCCTGAGTGGATGCCTTTCATGGTTGAGGTGGTGTCTTCAACTGTGATCAGCGTCCAAGTGGAGATGGTGGGCTGGCCGGTGCATCTGGGGGGCTGGCTGGCTGTGGCGTCAGGTGGAAGGTCGATGAAGTTGTCGTAGAGGTTTTTGATCTTGAGGTGGAAGTATGTCCCAAGCTTGTCGCAGAGGTCTTGGGACAGGGTGATGTCTGTGGCATCGCAGCGAGGGTTGGTGAACTCCTGGATGACAGTAAAGAGTTCCTTGGAGTTGGCGAGGATTTTGGTGTGGATGAAGGTCCTCTTGGTGGTTCTGATTTGGTTGTGGTAGTCCGTCATGGCATCCTTGTAGGTGGCGTGGTTTTCGGGTGTCTTGGTGTTTCTCCAGTTCTTCTCTGCAGGTGTGTCTGGCTTCTTGGAGGTTGGTGGTGAACCAGGCGACTTTCCTGGGGCGCTTTTTGTCGGGGTTGCGTAGCGGGCGAGCTCGTCTGCGCATTTGGAGATCGAGGTGTGGAGTTCTCTGGCTGCGATGTTGGCGTCGGATGCCGAAGTGTGGTTGTTTCGGGTGAGGGCGGAGTTGAGTTGGTCGTCGATGACCTTGCTCCAGTTCCTTCTTGGAGGGCATGGGGCTGATTTGGGTGCCCTGGGTTTGTCGACGGTGAAATGTACGCAGTAGTGGTCGGTCCATGGGGGTTGTGTTGTGTGGCTGAAGTGAACGCTGTTACCTGCTGCGAAGATGGGGTTGAGGGTGTGTCCTGCCCTGTGGGTCAGTGTGGAGACGAGTTGTTTGAGTCCGATGTTGGTGAGGTTGTCACGAAGGATGGCGGAGTTGGGGTCGCTGGTGTTGTCGAGGTGGAAAATCAGGTCTCCGATGAGTATGTAGTTCATTGTGGTGATGGCATGGGGTGCAATGAGGTCAGTGATGGTGGAGGCGAAGGGAACCCGGGGCCCGGGGGTCTGTAAACGAGTGTTCCCAGGAGCATGTAGTTGGGGCTGGTATGGATCTGGAAGTGAAGGTGTTCCGCGGAGGGGAAGGTTTCACTGGAGGTGGTGAGCCAGAGGGTGTTCTTGTGGGTGATGGCGAGGCCCCCTCCCTGCTGGTTGGGGCGGTCCTTCCTCTGGATCTTGTATCCATCCGGGATGGCGGTGTTGATGTCGGGGGCGGAGGAGGCGTTGGTCCAGGTCTCCGTGAAGAAGATGATGTCGGGCGAGAGGGAGTCGAGTAGATTCCAGATCTCCACAGTGTGTTTGCGTACGGAGCGCACGTTGAGAAGGATGCATCTTAGGGTGTTGCGGGTGTTGGTTTCTGCAGTGTTGGAGGTCGGGGTGGTGGTGAAGGTCTGGCGGCAGCAGAGGCAGGAGAACTGTACGTGGGTCGTGTTAGGTGTGGCCTGTTGGCAGTTGCTGTGTCTGCCGGGGTTGAGTGCGTGGAGTGCGGCTGTGTTGTATCGGTAGATGGGACGGGATGCAGGGTCCCTGGCGCTGGTCGCAGACGGGTGCAGACGAGCTTGCCTAAGGCGCACCTTTGGCACGCCAGTGGTGCGCCCGCTGCGCACGTCCGCTCCGCGACTGCGCAGCGGCTGCCATTTAGTAGGGTTGGGGAGGGACGAGCAGCTGGGAGGCGGAAAAACAGGCGTGTGCAGGGGGGAGCGGCCGAGGGGCAGCAGCGGCGGGAAGGAGGGGAAAAGCGGAGCGGGCAAGAAGTCAGGGAAACAGAAAATAAACAGAGCAAAAAAAGAAAAACAAATCAAGCAGTACAATACAATTCAACCATAGAACAATACAGTTATGTTATGTTAATTGGATTTGTAGAGCGCAACGGTTACCCTGAGGTGTCCTGGCGCTATGTACTGCCTTAAGGTTAGTGGAGAGGGCGGTCATTGAGTGAACAGCCAGGTCTTCAGCCCCCTTCTAAAGGAAAGGAGGTCTGCGGAGTTCCTCAGGTGGAACGGCAGGTCGTTCCAGGCCTTGGAAGTCCAGGTAATAAAGCTCCTGCCTCCCCAGCTAGCTTTTTTAAAGGAAGGAACTTGAAAATGTTTTCCTCCTGTGGACCGAAGAGTCCTGCCAGGAACATACCATTTAAGCCTTTGTTTCAAATGGTCTGGGCCTGTTCCGTTAAGGGCTTTATAGGCTGTGCAGAGGGCCTTAAAACGTACCCTCTGTTTCACTGGAAGCCAGTGTAGCTGAATTAATTCTTTTTTCACCGAGACAAATTTAGGGGTCCCCGACAACAGCCTTGCAGCAGCGTTCTGGGCAATCTGAAGTCTATTGATATGCTGATTTTGGGCATTCAAATAAAGACCATTGCAGTAACAGGACCAAGAATTTTGGAACAGCTGACCCGAGGTGAGCAGTCAGGCAGAGGCAGGAAAGGGGCATGCACGGAGTAACCAGCAGGCAGCGGCCTCGCACACCTCACAGGAGGGGCTAGAGGCTCAGCGGCGGAGGTGGAGGAGCGGAGCTGCTGGGGACAGAGTAAACCTGAGACCGGGGGTCATAGGTCTTACTCACGCTCCCCCGCAGCGGCTGCCATTTAGTAGGGTTGGGGAGGGACGAGCAGCTGGGAGGCGGGAAAACGGGCGTGGACAGGGGGTAGGGGCCGCAGGGGCAGCAGCGGCGGGAAGGAGGGGAAAAGCGGAGCGGGCAAGAAGTCAGGGAAACAGAAAATAAACAGAGCAAAAAAAGAAAAACAAATCAAGCAGTACAATACAATTCAACCATAGAACAATACAGTAACAGTACCGAGAATTTAGGAACTGCTGACCCGAGGCGAGCAGTCCGGCAGAGGCAGGAAAGGGGCACGCACAGAAGAACCAGCAGGAAGCAGCCTCAACACCTCACAGGAGGGGCTGGAGGCTCAACGGCGGAGCTGGAGGAGCGGAGCTGTTGGGGACAGAGTAAACCTGAGACCGGGGGTTCGTAGGTCTTACTTTGGCGTTAGACTTACCTAGGCGTTAGCGGGCGAAAACCAACAAAAGGCCCATTAGCGGCAAAAAAACGCACGTTAGTCAGCCCAACGTGAGTTTTTTTTTGTGCCTCTAATGGAAAAAATAGCCTATCAGTCGTCCTCCAATAGAAAATAGGCAAAAAAAACAATGAAATGCAGAATGGAGCAGCCAGGGCCAAGTGCAGCACACATCAACAACCCCCTCAAGCCACCCAACATCCAGGATGACCAACATGAGAGCCTGGATGCCTCGCTGGACCTGCGTCTGGAGCCTGGATGAGTAGCTGGACCTGCGTCTGGAGCCTGAATGCCTCACTGGACCTGCGTCTGGAGCCAAAATGCCTCACTGGAATGCATCTGGAGCCTGGATGCCTCTCTGGACCTGCATCTGGAGCCCGGAGTGGGATGCGGAGGAGCTGTGGAGTCGATGAGCCGTGGCGGTAGACATTGAGGCGCGGTGATCGCCCGTACCTGGTGGTGAAGTCTGGTCGGTCGCATGGAGACACGTTGCTGACCTGTGTGAGAAGACCGCCTTGCGCCCCTTGGAGCTGTGAATGGTAGAGGTGCTCCTACACACCAACATAGGGAGGTCTGCATCGCATACTACGATCCACCACTACACCGGGGTGCACAGAGAAGATTACCAACTGTAGGCGGCACCTCTCTGCATCACAGGCCGGATGAGGTTGCGCTGGCCGGACGCTGTGGAGGGTGAGGCCCCTGAGCTGCGCCAAACTTGTGTTGTGGGAGGGGGGCGTGGCTTGGCCGGCTGCAAGATGGCAGCACTCTAAGTGGGCTCTGCCAGCCAAGCTCAAAATCCGACAGAATCCTGCAAGCAGACAGCACTAAAACTGCCAACAATTTGTGTTTCCCGGACGGGAATTACCTGCGGTGTCGATCGGTGCCGCACTTGCACCCTGGAGACGTGGACGGGCTGGGATCGGTGGCCCGTGTGCTGCGCTGGGCCTGATTCCCAAGGTAGGCCGAGCCCGGCCTTCCTATTCCCGACGTCAGGTTGATATCCTGTGGACTTCGCGCCACCTGGAGGATACCGGAGGCTCCCCTGCTGATTGCTCCGATGAGTGCGGCGGCCGCTGAGGCTTGTTGTGGCGGGGTTGGTGGTCCGCGAGCTGCACCGCCCGGCCCGGGCATTCTACCACTCTGGCGGCATACTGCTTCCCACCCTGCGTCTGGGCCTGGTGACGGGAGCGGCGCACCCCCCACGCTTCCCCGCTTAGACAGCCTCGGCTCGGCGTGCGCTCCCGGACACCTCCCTGCTGAGTTGTGCGTGGTGCCCCGGGGTGCCTGCGCCCCGGCCGCCTCCTCCAGCGGCCTGACGCGACTTGGCCTCACCGCTCCTGGCGCTTGGCATCGGGCGCCCTCCCAGCTCCTCTGATGGGCCGGGACTTGGGCCTTGGCGGTGACGGCTGTCTGCGGGGGACTGGCCTGCTCTTTGCCGCGGATCGGCCCTGCTTGGCTCCTGGTGTTTGGTGTGCGGCCGCCGGGACGGGTGGGAAGTCCTGCACCCACACACATTCCCGGCTGCCTGACTCTGTGGTCCTCGACGTCCATGCCTGTTGTGCTGGGCCGCGGCGGCTGAGGCACCCTGCTTGCGGGCTCTTTCTTATCCAGGGCCTGGATCTGCTTGGGCCCTGGGGCTTGCCTGGCGCCAGCGTGGGCCCTGAGGGGTTCACCTCCAAGTCGTGGGTTTGCTTCTGCGGAGCTCCACTGCGACGTTTCCCGGCTCACTTGGGGCAGCTGGCCGCTTTCCTGCCTTTGGTGGCCCTGTCAGGGCCTGGAGCGCTGCTCGGATTGCCCATCGGCCCTTCTTCACCATCCTGCCGCCAGCCCGGCCCTGCTGACATCGGTCCGGAGGGGCCGACCCTACGCTGTGTGGCAGCCTGCCTCTCCGGCTGTACCCTTGGGCCCCTTTGACATTCTCCTGGCCTCTGGTTTCGAGGGACTGTCATTCCTGTGTCTCCCTGCTGTGCTGCCGAGCTGGTGCCTGTGCCATCAACCTCCTCCCTTTGTCGCCCCTCTGCCGCCGCTACCTGTTACGGTTGGATGCGGCTGGGTCTTGGTGCTGGGGTCGCTGCTGCCTACTGGACTCTGATTGTACAGGCTGTGGTGTGGTGGTCCGTCCGCTGTCCCCCCTGCCGCTGCCCCTCTTGGCTGCTATCCCGCCTCGTTGCTTCCTGGGGACGCCTACTGCCGGTGTTCGATCAACATGGGGCGGACTGACCCCAAGCAGCCCAAACTCGCATTTGACCAGCACAGATCTACTCGTCAGGACGGTGTTGGACCGGAGGGTGGCGACCAGGCGGCTAACATGGAGGCCCCCCGCGCGTGACGATGACCTGAAGGCGATCATGCTCGACGTTAAGTCCACGGTCACCGGAATCGCTGCACAGCTCGACCAGCTCTCCGCTCGCCTGGATTCGGTCAAGACCCGGGTGGATTCCCATGACAATCGCCTCACGCACGTGGAGTCCAGGATCTCGGACATCGAGGACGCCGCCACTCAAGACCACCAGAAATTATTACAAATGGACAAAATACTAGACGTTATCCGTAACAAAAATGAGGATTTGGAGGCGCGTTCCCGTCAGAGCAATCTCCGCATCACGGGGGTTCCCGAGTCCACCAACATCTCCCGCATGGAGGACTTCGTGGAGCAGCTGGTCAGGGAACTGTTTGGTGACTCTCTCTCTACAGTCTTCATTGTCGAGCGTGCTCATCGCTCACTCGGGCCGCGTCCTGGTCCTGGATTACCTCCTCGTCCCATTATTGCGAAAATATTAAATTTCAGAGATCGAGACGCGATTCTTCGAGCAGCACGCGATAAGGGCAAAATCAATCATAAAGGCGACTCGCTCTCTTTTTAACCTGACTATACTCCGGCAGTCCAGGCCGCTCGCCGCGAGTTCCTCCCAGCTAAGCGGATCCTCCAGAAACATAATGTCGTTTACTCACTGGCTTACCCTGCAAAGCTGAGAGTCCGACAGGGAGAAAAAACGCTCATGTTTCCTGACCCCAGAGACGCCCTCGCATTTGCCAAGAAAATGGACAAATCATCCCGCCTCTCACCATCTGGCTCTCAGCCCGCCTCAGCCGACCACCTGAGTGATAACGATTGACCTGTCGGGACTTCCCAGTTCATACTGACTTGAACGCTGTCTGTTGTTCTTACGGCTTGGCCACCCTGCTTTACTGCGGGGGTGTACGCTGAGCTCTGCCATGCCCTCACGGGATAATTCCCTCTCTCACCGTTGTTTTCCTTATTCCAAGTTGCGGGTTCCTGGGGTGGGTTGGGGAGGTAGCTCAGCCTGATTGGGGGGTTGGAGTGGGTGCGGGGGTGGTGGGCCTTCTGGTATTGTTTTATGGGTTGCAAGGGTGGGGTGGTTGGGTGGGTGGCTGTGTTTGTGTGAAGGTGGCTGTCTGCACTTTGTCGGCTATGGTCTTGCCAGGAACTGGTCTCCTGACTGCATCTCGTGCAACGGGTTGGGTTGGGTTAGGGTGGGGGGTTCTCGTGGGCTTTGTTTGTTATTCAATGGGGACCTTCTTGTTTCCGAATTTACAGCTTCTGTTTCCTATCAGAATGCATCACCTCCCTGCTAGACATGTGCAACTGAGTACGACTGTACACGATCTCCTCTTTCTTCTGAACGGCACTGTGGTTCCTTCCCTTTTCGTTCCTGGCGCGCTGGCTGTTCTCTCCTTGGTTGGGTTTCTAGACACGCAGGCTGCTGGCCGGCCCGGTTGTCCGCCTCTGGCGAATGTCCTGTACGCTCCCTGGCTAAGTACTAATTGTCCCGGCGCCTGCACTGGCTCTCTCAGCTGTCTGGCTTCCTGCGCTGCACCCTCGCTTTACCTAGTCGTGAAACACCATGTCTGACACTATATGTTGGACCTGGAACATCCGTGGGCTTAATGATCACCGGAAGGCAAGGCTCATTCACTCTCACCTGCACCGACACAAGGTCGACATCTGCCTTTTGCAGGAAACCCACCTGTTGCCTGCTACCTCCGCCAGACTCCAGTCGCGTCACTGGGGTGAAGTGCACTCTTCTTATTATTCCTCCTATTCCAGGGGGGTGTCCATTCTGATACGTAGGGGGCTCCCCTGGCATACTACTCAGGTGCTCACGGACCCGGACGGATGGTATGTGATTTTGCACGGCTCCCTGTTGTCCCAATCAATGACGATTGCTGCTGTGTACGGCCCTAACTCGGACGATCCCGATTTCTTTACTCATATATGGCACCTCATCTCTTCCTTGGGCCCGGCGGCTCTTATTTGGGGGGGGGGATTTCAATGTTACACTTTCAGCAGTCTTGGACCGCTCTGGCCCCCATTCATCCCACCCTCGCTCCACTGAGCTACTTCAGTCCATACTTACCGACAACGTGTTATATGATGCCTGGCGGCACCTGTGGCCCGAGACCCGTGAGGGCACTTGCGTCACTGGTGCTCGGGGCTGCTGGTCCCGTATTGATTTATGGCTTACCTCACCGGATGCCCTCACTTGGCTCACCTCTGCTACTCATATGGCATGCACGTTCTCAGATCATGCTCCAGTCCAGATCAGACTTCATCTCCCTCACTCCCCACAGCACGCTTTCACATGGCGGCTTCCTCCGAATGCTCTCCGTGACTCCGTCTTCTTAGACGAGATCCAGAAGGCGATTACCAACTACTTCGATCTAAATGTCGGTTCAGTAGACTCTGCGTCCATCCTGTGGGAAGGCTTTAAGACAGTGATACGTGGCGAGTGTATCTCGAAACAGGCCGGTGTCCTTCGCTCCCTCCGAGCCACACTGGACAAGCTGGAGTCAGAGATTAAGGCTCTGGACGCTGCTCATGCTGCCCACCCCAGGTCTGAGACCCTCGCGCTATTGTGTGTAAAGCATTCTGAATTTGCTGTGGAGGCCGATAGGGAACTCGCATATCTTGGTAGGGAGGCTCGAGCCCGTCGCTTCGGAGAGGGCGATCGGCCTGGTAGGACCCTGGCCAACCTCCTACGATCCCCCCGGGCGGCGTCGTATATTGCTGCTCTCCGAGATGGTGGCCCCGCCAGAACCACCTCCCCCGCCGAAATCCAGGCCCGTTTTATGGACTATTACTCGCAACTTTACGCCGCGGGCCCCCCCCCTCGCGTGAGGCCTTTGAACAATATTTTGATACCCTTTCGCTGGTCTGGCTAGAGGACTATCATCGGGAATATTTAGACGAGCCCTTCTCTAAGGAGGAGATACTGGCTGCCATAAATAGTCTACCTAGTGATAAGGCCCCAGGTTTGGACGGCTTACCCGCCTCGTTCTATAAGGCTTATGCTCCGATTCTGGTGCCACATCTGGCCGCCATGTATAACGACTCCTTTGATACTGGCCTCTTCCCGCAGTCATTCCGCGAGGCGATGATAACACTGCTCCTCAAGCATGACAAACCAGCTGACAGCCGCGAGTCTTACCGCCCTCTTTCTTTAATTAATATCGATAATAAGATTTTTGCGAAGTTACTGGCTTCCCGTCTTCTCCACCTTATGCCCCTCATTGCCCTCCCTGATCAGTCTGGTTTCATACCTGGCCGCGCCACCTCGCACAACCTTCGGACTATTTTTTCGGTCATTCATCAAATCAACCCTAGCCTCCCTGCGGTAGCCGCTCTACTCGACGCCACCAAGGCATTCGATACACTGGAGTGGCCTTTTCTGTTTTTTCTTCTACCGCGCCTTGGCTTTAGTAACATTTTTATCCGTAAGATATCTCTCCTCTACACTCGCCCCTCCGCCCGTCTCCGGATCAATGGGCAGGTCTCAGCACCTATTCTAATCGACCGCGGCACCAGGCAAGGATGCCCGCTCTCCCCTATGCTCTTCGCTATCGCGATGGAGCCTCTCGCGGCCAGACTCCGGCAACACCACACTCAGAAGGGTATCGGCTTCGCGGCCCGCGCCCTCTTGGTCTCCATGTATGCCGACGACATCACGCTGTATGTCCGCCATCCCCAAGATAACCTCAGCCCCCTTGTATGCAAAATAATACGATTTGGTGGATTGTCCGGTATACAGGTGAACTGGAGCAAGTCAGTGTTGTTCCCTCTTACTGATGCCACCAAGACATTCACTCCGGACTTTCCCTTTGTTTGGGCCTCCGGCCCTGCTCGCTACCTAGGTATTTGGCTGAGCCGGGACTTGGACGACCTCTGGAGGGCCAACTTCGGGTGCGCGGTGGACTGGCTCGCATCCAGGATACCCCATTGGAACCGACTCCCCTTGTCTCTGGCTGGTCGCATAGCAATCGCCAAGATGGTGGTCCTCACGAAATTCCTTTATCTCTTTTTAAATATCCCAATACCTCTCACTGCACATTTCTTTCGTAAAATCCGTTCTCTGATCATTTCTTTGGTCTGGGCTGGCAAGCAGCCTAGGATTGCATACGACATCCTCACTCTCCCCATGTCGGCTGGCGGTATGGGCGCTCCCAATTTTAAACTTTACGCCTTAAGTGCCCAGGCCAGTTTTTACACTTCTGGATTCACCCCACCCCTTATCAGCCGCACGTTGCGGTCGAAGCCGACCTCGCCACTCCTTGGCCACTAACCACTGCTTTGTTCGCCCCGGCGAGTCGCCCACAAGCCGAGGTGGATACGGTTGAAACACTACGCTGGGCCTGGTTGGGACTGCGCCGGCTCTCCAACGCTCCATTGTTATCGGCTAATTCCATGCCGATTCTTCGACATCCTGATTTCCCGCCTCTCCAACCATCTGGCATGTCTAAACATGCCGCCCGCTTGAAGCTGATGTCCCTGGTGGATCTTTATCCCGGTCACACGTTCTACTCTCTTCCTGCTTCCTCTAGTCCGATGGACACACTGCTCTTTTACCAGCTGCGGGCTATTTGCAAGGAGCAACATCCCACGTTCCCCCAGCCTCCACCTTCGATGCCTGCTCTCGATTACATATATACATCTCCTACTCCCCGCAAGTTGGTAACTAAATTATACGCCCTAACGCTGTCAACCACCTCCATCTCCACTGACCGCGCACGTGCGGCATGGAGCGAAGAGTTGGGCGAGGACATCGCTCAAGCTGATTGGCTTTATTGCTGTAACCAGACGAAGAAATTATCCCCCAACTATCGTCTTCGTCTCATCCATTTTAAATATTTACATAGGTTATACCGCACTCCTGTGCAGCTACATAAACTGGGACTTATTCCCAATGACAGATGCATGCGTTGCTCTGCTCCTGCCGCGGATTTTACTCACCTTGCGTGGTTGTGCCCCAAGGTATCGGATTTCTGGCTGGCGGTTTGCGCCACCATCTCTGAGATTACCTCTGCGCAGGTTCGGCCGGATCCGCCGCTGTGCCTGCTGGGCTTTGTCAAATTTTGCCCGGATGCTTCGCGCCGCCTGATTGCCATGCTATTGGTGCTTGCTCGGCGTAGGGTGGCCATGTGTTGGGGTCGCAGACCGGCGCCCATGCTCGCGCACTGGATGGAAGATGCTTCGAGATGCCAGACCTTATTATCTGAATTCTGGGACCTTATGCCAGCGCGATCCCGCCCATCTGACATATGGGGTCCCCTAGTGACATACCTCCATTCCCGACCCAATCTGAGCTGTGCTGCCTCTCCCGCGCTCCCCGCCGGCACTCCGCCCGCGGCGGTCGCCGGCGTTGGCCAGTAGCTGCCTTCCTCCCTGTTCCTATTTTTCATCTCCGGCGTGCCTACCTCTCTCCCCACAGTGCTGTCCCCACCTCCTTTAGCTAAGTGCTGCTCACGGTGCCATTGATGGGTTGTACAGAATAATGATTCTATTTGAATGTGATTTCACTATGTCTACAATATTCCGTAAAATAGCTTGCTATGTACGATGCTTCGATCAGCTGCAGAAGTGTATTTTGTTTATGCTGCATTTGTCAATAAAGGTTTTGAAAAAAAAAAAAAAAAAAACTTGTGTTGTGGGAGCACTGCAAGTTCACGCCTAAGGGGGCCCTGCTGCATCAACTGCATAGGGAGGTTCACCAGCGGACTTGGCGTCGACTGCTGTACCCACGCTTGTGTAATCCCACCTCACTGAGGCTCCTGCTGGCTGAGTCACAGATTTGGAGAGAGTTTAGCGGATTGCGCCACAGTGTCAATGTCCAGGTAAGGAGAAGGTGGCACACGTAGTGGAGGAGGCCCAGGGGTCGAGTCGCCCAGGCCTAGCACCAGTAGATGACGCACCCCCAGTGTCGGGACATCCGCTATGGCAGAAGAGCGTCACCCCACTGCTTCCAAGCAGTGCAAGAAGAGGAACAATCATCACATGCTTATAACTTCCTGATGTTAACGTGCCATGTTTTTGTTGCGGGCGGGAGGGTGGGTAGGGCTGCTCCACTCACGGAGCAGGGCAGGGGCGGAGTGGCATGCCCACTCAAGTGTGCAGTGACTGTTTGGTTGGCCCGCTCAGGCCTCACAAAGCAGTCATGCGCACTGTCCTGTTCGCAATGCAGGCTGCATTACAGCCTGCATGGAGAACATGCCCACACCTCCAGCCCCTGGCTGAATGCCTTGTCCCGGCGCAAATGACCAATCCCAACGCTGCATTGCAGCGTTGTGATTGGCTTAGGGGAGGGAGCCTGGCTGCCTACTTCCTGTTCCTGGAAGCAGACTCAGGAGAGCAGGAGCAACGAAGACATGGGACCAGGCCTCGAGGTAAGATTTCTCTCATTTAAATATTTACAACACCCGCTCACACACACACCCCGGCGTCCACGCCCCATCCAGTGTTCTTTTCGGCGTTTCCCACCTCCCAGCTGTCCAGTCCCCCCCGCAGCACTTCTCAATGGCGGCCGCTGTGCGGCCATGCGCAGCGGGCGTACCACTGGTGTGCCAAAGGGATATATGGAGTTACGACGCATACCATTATATAGCATTCCATTACAATGCATAACAAATACTAGGCATATTGCAACAGTAGGGAAGGTGTTGGATTGCGGAGATGTGAACATTACTATTCCCACTTCAGTGAGTGCAACCCTAAAACTGACCCTTGCACCCCAAAGCAAACCCTGAACCCTAAAAATCATCTTTGAGCCCCCAAAACACACCCTAAAAATCATAATTGACCCAAATGCACACCCCAGTTTTCATAATTGACCCAAATGCACAGCCCAATTTTCATAATTGTCCCAAATGCACAGCCCAATTTTCATAATTGACCCAAATGCACAGCCCAATTTTCATATTTTATCCCAAAACACACCCCAAATTTCAAATTTTACCCCATAATACACCCCACATTTCATATCCGACACCCAAAAACCATACCCCCCTAAAAATTACAATTACTCCATTACTGACCTCACAATGCGTTGTAATGGAATGCGATGTAAGGGCATCTGCGTTGTTGTATTTGCAGTGTAAAGGCATTACGATGTAATGCCTGCGTTGTAATGGACGTCTCCCGTGCCAAAGGAAAGCCATAGGCAAGCCCGTCTGCGTCCGTCTGCCCCTGGACGGCGCTCAGCACCAAGGACCCTTCCTCTTGGGCACTCCACCGCTACGGCGCCAGCACCCTCCTCGCCATCAACCCTGGACACCACATCGCCTGCCAGGACCAACATCTGCTCCAGACCAGACATCGCCATCACTGACGGCTGCTGAATCACCCGCAAGGACCACCCCGACCGTCCAGGAGGAGGCATTGCCATCACCTACAGAAGCACACTCCGACTGACCACGCACTCTAATGCCCCAACGGTGACCATGGAACACCTTAACTTCCAGATCTGGACCAACCCCAACCCCATCCTCTGCGGTACCCTCATCTGCAGGCCCCCCGGGCCATGGACACCCATTCTCCGATACCATTGTAGACCTCATTGCACACCAGACTCTCCCATCTCCCGATGACATCCTACTTTGCGAACTCAAGTTCCACCTGGACAACCCCAGTGACCAGAACACCACCCCCTCCTGGGGTAGCTGCCCAACATCAGACTCAAGCAGCTAGTCACCACAGCAAGCCACATAGCAGGACACACGGTTAAGCATGTCCCTCCGCCAGCGGGACCTTCAACTACAGCCACACCACCGGACTCTCCTGGACCGACCATTATTGTATACATCACGTCTTCACCATTCCCACCGTACACAACTGCCATCATCGCCCCCCTCGCAGCTGGATCAAGGCCACCGAAGTACGTCTCGTCAACTCCCTCAGCACCACCACTCCGCCAATGCTTACAGACGATGACACCGCAGCGCGCAACCGCCCCCGATGGATCTCCAACTGCGCCGACACCCGGGCACCCCTCAAGAACGGCACTGTGTCAGTACCTTACGCCTGCATGATGGCAGGCGTAAGGGTGACGCAGTGCCACAGGGATAGGCTGGCCCCATGCATTGCTGAAGTTGCGTCATGGTTGTGACACAACTGCAGCAATGCGTGACTTTAGTGCAGACAGATACGTCAGGATTCCAGACGTATCTGTCATTACTTGCGTCATGGAGCGCTGTCCAGTGAATACAGCGCATCCATGGTGTCGCTAGAAGGGGGTAGTGAAAAGTGTTGCAACGCTGTCTTGTCGCACCGCTGCAACACTTTTCATGAGTGAGGCCCTGCCCTGTAGTTTTGTCGCAGGGCAGCGCAGCAACATGGCTTGCAGGGTGGTCAAGCAACAAAACCTGCTGAAATGAGGCCCCAAGGGTTAACTCCATTTTTAAGACCAGCTAGTTTCTGGACTTAAAAAACTGCATCTAACTGCAGTTAGAGGCAGTTTTTTGGTCCTCCAAACCTAAAGAATCCCCTTGTAAATATCGCGAAGTGGGGTTAGCGGGCGTTTTTGCATGGGGACGCCTCCCTTGCATGTCATTATCGCTAACAGAAGTGGCGATCTTTATAATGGACGTTTTTGCCAGAACACTGCCGCTAACAGAGGTTAGCGACAGCTTGTACATATGGCGATGAAAATATCGCCGCAAAACCGTCGGATAAGTGCTGCTAATGCGGCGTTAACTCCTTGTACATATGCCCCTATGTCGTCTGCATATGCCATTATTTTTAATTCCACAAAGCCGGATTGAACCAGAAGTGTATGTGTATTTAAAAGAAGTGATCTTATAAATGGTTCAATATATAATGCAAAAAGATGTGGAGAAAGAGGACATCCCTGACGGGTGCCTTGCGATATCGGAAAAGAAGTGGATTGTGATTGTAAATAAATTAGATTGGCTCTTGGTTGGTTATATAAGGCCTTAAGCCATGTACAAAATCAACCATGAATATTAAACTCGCATAGCGTAGCCCAAAGGCATTCTCAAGTAACGCGATCAAATGCCTTTTCGGCGTCGAGCAGTACCATCCCCATTTCTAACTTTAATTTTTTCACTACATCAAAAGCTGCTATGGCAGCATTCACATGAGTTGTAGTATCCCTGCCTGGTATGAACCCATGTTGTTTGCTTGAGACTAACTCTGGTATAAAAGGTGCCAGTCATGCTGCCAAAACTTTTGAGAATATTTTAGCGTCTGTGTTAATAAGAGATATAGGGCACTACGATCCGCACTCCTCTGGCGGTTTATTCTTTTTCTGGAAAAAAACTATATTTGTCATATCCCACGAGCTAGGTAATTCTCCACTCTCGCTTATATATTGTATGATCTTACTCATTGGGGAGACAATGCAGTCTTTGAATGTTTTATAAAACTCGACTGGTATTGCATCATTGCCCGCAGCTTTACCAGAAGGAAGGGCCACTATTGCATCCAAGATTTCTTCGTGCGTGATCTCTTGGTTAAGAGAATGCGTCTGTTCCTCCTTAAGGCCTGGAAATTTACACCCACATGAAACATATCAGATTGTCCATGTAGTTTTTTATAAGACTGGGCGAATTGTTCAACTATTAACTCAGGTTGTGTATAAAATAAACCATTCTCCCCTTTAATAGCCTTTATCTCCCGATTTGAATTTTTATCAGTAAGCTGATGTGCCAGCACTCTCCCCATCTGCTCCCCATATTCATATTGCAGGGCCTGATTTTTATTATATCTAGCCGCATTCTTTTCTTTTAACACCCTTCCCAATATAGTCATTTTTACAGTCAGGGAAAGATAAGTTTGTGACTGTGTTTGCGTCGTTATTTGAGAGAGAACTCCCTGTCTAGCTTCTTCAGCATGGACAATCTTTAATTGTAAAATTGTGTCACAAGCTATTTTAAGAGCAGTGTCTTTACTTCTATTTTGCCCAAAAACATATTTTTGGGTAGTACCCTTTATAGAGGCTTTCAATGCATCCCAGACTATAAGAGGGGAAGCAGAGCGGAAAAGAAAATAAGCGTAGTTTCTTCTTAGCTACACCTGACTGAAATAAAAATAGAATAGGATTGTGGTCTGATATAATCTTAGGGCATACCTCAAACTTTGCCATATTCAAAATTCTGTTATTCACAAAAACCATATCAATTCTAGAATAATGCTTGTGTGGGGCGATATAGTATGTATTGCTGGGCTTCGATGGAAATAATGCCCACCATGCATCCCTAAGACAGTGTAAATGAGCCATCTCTAATATCGAGGCCCTTACTTTCCTCATCCTTACCCAAGTGCCCTGGTTAGTAGAATCTATATTCGAATCAATGATACAATTGAAATCGCCCATGACTACTAACACCCCCTGCCATTCTAATAACTCTAATGCTAAAGTATCAAATATTTGGGGGTCATCAGAGTTTGGTCCATTGATAGACATAACACATATTTTTGATCCTTAATCAGGACCTGTACAATTATCCACCTGCCTCGCGGGTCATGGAAGGCTTTAAGAAGAATGCAATCAAATGATTTATCCATTAGGATAGCCACTCCTCTAATGGAAACGGTCTGAGATGTGCAGTTATTTACCTTATAGCCTAGTTGTTTAAGCAAATGTATATCTTTATAAGGCAAGTGAGTCTCAGTAAGAGCAATTATTTGGGGTTTATAAATTCTCAGGTCCTCTCGGACCATCTGGCATTTATTATCAGAATTTAAACTAGCAACATTCCAGCAAAGACATTTGACTATCTCCATTGTAGAATAGGTAGAAAGCCTCCACTGATGAGTTATCTATACCCCCTGCCATCATTAATACCTAGAAGAGCAAGCAACATTAGTAATCTAGATCTGCGTATTTTGCTAATGACAATCCCATGAATTTCTCTGTTTACACTCAAGTTTATTCTCTTTGATATTTTTTTATTACCACCACCACCCTCCTACCCCACAACCTAACAGCTAGTCCCCAAAAAGAGACCCCCACCGTGAAGATTGTTTGGAAGTCATCCTTCCTTAGTGAGAGAAAAAAAGCACTGAGAGACCCAACCCCCTCCCCTGTATCCTGGAAAAGGAATCACCCCACCCAAGCTGTCGATGGAAGTGACAGCTAAAAGAGAGCATGGAATACACCCCCATGCTTCCCCCACCGCAGAGTTTAGATCCAAAACTAGTTAATAGAAAATAAGCATGAAAAAAAAGAAAGAAAAGGGAAGAGAACCCCGCTTCCTAGCTATAAAAGAAAAAAAGAACAGAGTAGTATATAACATGACCATCCCGCTTTCACCTCTGCAAAACATGAATCAATCCTTTCTTTGTTTTTCCTTTTCCTTTTCTCATTTCCCTTCTTTCTTTTAACTTCCATTCTACACACAACTCACCCCCCTTCTACCCTCTTTCTGAGTGTAGGACAGGAGTAGTACTAGGCCGGTTAATCTAAATTAGTCACTTTCAATCAATCAATCAATCAATCATGTCACTTATAAAGCGCACTACATACCCGCGAGGGTCTCAAGGTGCTGGGGGAAGAGGGGGTGGTGCTGCTACTGATCAAAGAGCCAGGTCTTGAGGAGTCTTCTGAAGGCCAGTAGGTCTTGGGTCTGCCGAAGGTTGGTGGGGAGGGTGTTCCAGGTCTTGGCGGCGAGGTGGGAGAAGGATCTGCCGCCGGCGGTCGTTTTCCGGATGCGGGGGACTGTGGTGAGGGCGAGGCTGGTGGAGCGGAGCTGGCGGGTGGGGGTGTAGAAGCTGAGTCGTCTGTTGAGGTAGGCTGGTCCGGAGTTGTGGAGTGCTTTGTGTGCGTGGGTGAGGAGCTTGAAGGTTATCCTCTTGTTGACAGGGAGCCAGTGCAGGTCTCTCAGGTGGGGTGTGATGTGGCTGCGTCGGGGGATGTCGAGGATAAGACGTGCAGAGGCGTTCTGGATGCGTTGCAGCCGTCTCAGGAGCTTAGCCGTCGTTCCTGCGTAGAGGGCGTTTCCGTAGTCCAGCCTGCTGGTGACGAGGGCCTGGGTGACTGTTTTTCTTGTTTCGGTGGGGATCCACTTGAAGATCCTGCGGAGCATTCGGAGGGTGTTGAAGCAGGATGAGGAAACGGCGTTGACCTGCTTAGTCATGGAGAGGGTGGGGTCGAGGATGACCCCTAGGTTGCATGCGTGGTCGGTGGGTGTCGGGGCTGTTCCCAGTGATGTCGGCCACCAGGAGTCATCCCAGGCTGACGGGTTGGAG
>CAWUFW010025255.1:0-47643 GCA_963921515.1 Calotriton arnoldi
CCAATTTTTATATTGTGATATCATTGCAAGAATATTGCGATGCAGGAAATATCATCAACAGGAATATTGCATGTAAGAATGTTGTTTTTTTAGATATGTTTTTAATATTGTTAAATATATCATTGTAAAAAATGTTGTTGATAGTAATATCATTTTTTGTTGATATGTTTAGGTATACTCTTTTATTTTTATATATATCTGAATGCAAAAGTAACATTTTTGATTTTAAATTTGCTATTTAATTTGAGAATTATTTTATTGTTTATATTAATGTAAAAATGTAGTTAAGAAATGTAAAATAACATGTCTAAGGGCCTTATTATAAGTCTGGCTGTCCAAGGATCGCCAGACTTGGGCGTGGTGTTGGCGGTCTTCCAACCGCCCTATTAAGACCAGGGCGGTCGGGCCAACCTGGGACCGCCAGGTATATTGCGAGTTTCCTCACCGCCACACTTTTGCTGGTGGTGCGACTGCGATGAAAAGTGTGGCAGTGATGAAACAAAGAGGGCCCTACAGGGCCACCTTGTGCCTCTGCGCCATGGGGTGCATGCAGTAGGACACATGGTGTGCCCCCTGTCTTCATGCACCCCCATGTTCCTGCACAGAGCGAAAAGCACAACATTGTGCAATTCGGTCCGTGCAGGAACATGCTTTGACTTTCCCATTGCAGTGCCTATTTCAAAGGCACCGCCGTGGGAACACCAAAGAACTGCCCGCCAGCGACTTAAAAAGTCGTCATCTGGCGGGCCGTCTGTTTCGGCTTTGGCGGTGTGGGAGCGGGGCAGCGGCGTGGCGGCCCTGCTCCCACACCGCCAAAGTCATAATAAGGCATTAAGGCAATATAAAAAATTTTAGTAGCACCATGTTGTGTTTTGAGAAGAAAAGGGTGGGCAGAATTTTAAAAATATATGATTTTTTAATGTGACTTATGTTTTTAATTTAAGATGTAATTTTAATATTGTAGTGTTCTTGTGGCATCTGCCTATTGTTGTACTAGGTGCCATGGTTACTGAGGAATACTTGCATGTCATACTCTCCACTCTGTTGCCCAGTGAGAGGTGTGGAATGTAGAGTTTGAATAAGAGAAGAGACTGTTGATGCCTTGACATGCCCTGCCTGGATGGGGTCCTTCCTACAAGATTAAACCTATCTTCAACCTTGAACACAGCGTCCAGTCATCCTTTCATCAGGATCCCGGATCCTTCACTGGCGTAGTCGGCAGGATGACAAGCGTGATCAAGTGATCCTGTGTAGTGAAAGGACCTCAACGGCAAGACCCCTACTCTGCGCAACTTTTACCCGAAGGTCGTGAGTACAGAAACCTACGTGGATCTACTTTCTACTGTTTCTAGCTGCGCCCCACTCTTTGCGACTCCAACCCCTTTTGAAAGCCTTCAAGGAGACTGCCCTCCGCTTTCACCCTGCTCTGCCTTCCAGCGCGCTTCCTGCGTGTCTGTGTCCCCACAGAGCGCATCTTCGGCGGCTGATTGCTCTTGTGACCAAATACTTGGGACATCCACAGCCTGAAGTTGGGTCGCTTTACCCTTACTGTTAGGCCTGGGTTTTCCGTTGTTGTCACTGACAGCGCGCGCGCCTTCAACGAGTCTACCCTTGCCACACACTATATACTCAATCTCTTCAGCGCTCACCTCCAAAGAGCCTTCTTTCGTCAGCTGCGACAGCGGCGTTTTTCCTGCAGTTCAAAGGTCCTGCGAGCTGCCCGGCGCTCATTCCCCACTTGGGACCCTGACTTTTAGACTCTCAGCGTGTTTCTTCAGAGAGCCTTTTCCCGTCAGCCAGCGACGCACATTCCCTTCCCTGGTCTTGAGCTTGCGCTGACTGCACAGTAGTTCTCTAAGCATGGAATAAGGATCATCTGTTCTCACCGGAGTTCTCCCCTCAGGAGCGAGTGTTGGGCCACCCTCTTCAGTTCTGGGAGTCACCGCCTTTCTGACTCAGAGTGGAGAACAACAGTGACACCAACCTCATTTACTTGTCCTGACATTTCCTGGCGGCCATCTTGGGTGTGTTTTTACTCCCATTAAAGTGCTGAGAAAACTCTCCATTTCCATGGATTAAAGCCTTTTGACTACTTCGCAGTTGTTCAACGCAGTTAATTCCTCTCTCCACCTGTTACAGGCACGCCTGAGTTGCCTCTGCTGTAAAACTATTTATTTGGGCCTTCTGATTCTTTTGGTTTTTGGTGAAAAGTCTTCAGTGACAGGCACACTACAATTACGCCTGCACAGGAAGGTCACCAGTGACAGGCACACTACAATTACGCCTACAATGTGTGAAAGGTTTTGGAATTTCCCACAGTGGTAGAGTCACTCCTAAGACAGTCTTCCTACTTCAGAAGTGCTCTAAATATACAATTTTTTTTCATTTCTTCTCCCTTCATCAACTTTTGTTTTGCTTTAAATAGAAGTGCTTTAGAGAAGAATGCAAAATGTCACAGCTCCTCCATTTTTCTTGGTATCCTCTGGTGATCCTCCCATAAAATGGCAAAAATGGAAAAAGGTCTTTGAGCGTTATGCAAAAGTGTGCGGAACATCACTTAGTGCTGAACGAAGATCTTCACTTCTATTACATTGTCTAGGTTCTGAGGGCCAGGAGGTATATGATCATCTTCCTGAGTTGAACGATACTGAGGCTCAAGGGCTTCATGAATATGATATTTGCATAAAAAAATTGGACAAGCATTTTCTTCCAAAAGTGAGCACAATTTTAGAAAGGTACCATTTCGCAAAGAGACTGCAAAGTGAAGGGGAGTCAGTTGAGACTTATGTAACCTACCTTAGGAAACTGGCTTCATCTTGTAAATTTGCCAATCTTGTCGATGAAAGGATTAGAGATCAATTTATGGTAGGGTGTAACATTGAAAGAGTAAGAGATGAGTTATGGATGCGAGACGAACCGTCTCTTGATGAAGTTTTGCAAGTTGCTAAAAGAGTGGAACACTCATTGAAGTGTGTTGAAATCATTAAAAAGATAAACAAGTAGTAGTACAAGCTATTAAGACGGATTATAAGAAACCTGTGGGGAGGGTTGAAAGTAGTGAAATTAGAAGCAAACCAAGCATAAGAAGGTGTTACAGGTGTGATAAACTTGGACACTTGGCAAACGACAAAAATTGCCCAGCACTAAAAATATATGTTCAAAGTGCAGGAAAAAGGGTCATCTTGCAATTATGTGTAAAACAAGGGTTTTTGCTTCCTCTTCAAAAGTCAAGTGTGTTGACACAGAGGATGGTGGGGAGGAGGAAGATTTTGTCTGTGGACAAATTGTTGTACAAGTTGAAAGCACAGAAGTGAAGACCAGAACGTGTCCGGTAGATTCCATCCTTGTTGAGGGTGAATCTACCAAAGTCTTGTTTGACTCAGGTGCAAAAATTACAATAGTCTCTAAGAGTTTTTTTAGCAAGAAGTTGGCAGACAAAGTTTCTCTGAAGAAGCCAGATATAAAACCTCTGGCTTATGGTGGTGAACCTATACCTTTAAAGGGTTACTTTTTAGGACTGATTGAATATGAGCAACGGTATGTTTCAGGAAAGATTTATGTATCCGAAAAAGGTGACAGCATAATAAGCTGGTTTCATCAAGGGGACTTGGGAGTGATGCTCGATCCTAGTAGCAGTACTGCAATCTTGTTGAAAGATAGGGTCAATACTGTTCAAATCAGTAGCACTTCCATTCCTGTCAAAGGAAAAACAGATGTGGTTCAATCTTGCACACTTTCTAACGGTGTCACCATTGACCACATAAAAGAGAAGTTTCCCAATGTGTTCAGGGAAGGCCTAGGATGTCTTAAAACATTTGAACATGAGATACGTCTTCGTGCTGATGCTCAACCTTCGTGCTCCAAGGTTAGAAGTGTACCTTTGGCTATTAGGGATGAGATGGAGAAAGAATTAAAGAAACTCATGGAAGGAGGTATAATTGAAGAAGTAGAGGGTACAGAGTGGCTAGCTCCAGTCGTCGCAGCTCGTAAGTCTAATGGAAGTCTTCGGCTGTGCATTGACTTGAGGCAGCTAAACAAGAACGTGATAGTAGATCACTATCCACTCCCCAATATTTCAGAGTTATTAGTCTTGTTGGATGGTGCGAAAGTATTCAGCACGATTGATCTCACGTCGGCCTATCACCAGATCCAGTTGAAAGAATCGTCCAGAGATCTCACCGCCTTTGTGACACCTTTTGGGACCTTCAGATTTGTAAGGATGCCGTTTGGTCTGGTGTCAGCGGCATCTGTTTTCCAACGCGTAATGGAGAAGGTCCTCAAGGGTTGCAAAGGCGTGTGTGTATATCAGGATGATATTCTGGTGTTTGGTAAGAATGAGGAAGAACATGAGCGTCATCTGGATGTGGTGCTTGGGAAATTGGACATGGCGAACCTGACGATCAAAGCAGAGAAGTGTCAGTTTGCCATCTCCAGTATCAACTACTTGGGTCACACCATTTCCCCTGATGGCGTGTTACCTAAATCTGAGCTGGTAGACACCATTACCCGCATGTGTGCTCCCGTTTCAAGAGATGAGTTATTGAAATTCTTTGGGATGATAGAATATTACAACAAATTCATTGAGAATTTTGCAGAACTGAGTGCCAACATGAGGACTCTCCTTAAAAAGGGTGCTGAATTTATATGGAGTGATGCTTGTGAGGAAGAATTTAAACTGTTGAAGGATAAACTCAATAGTGCTCCGTGTCTCAAGAGTTATGACCCTCAAAAAGTGTCAATTATTACTACCGACGCTAGTCTAAAAGGGTTAGGGGCTGTCCTTCAACAACAGAGTGATAAAGGTTTGTTGACTATCATGTTTGCGTCTCGTGCCCTAAAAGATCCCGAGTCTCGTTACTCAGTTATTGAGCGTGAGGCCTTGGCTGTATTCTGGGCCATAAGGAAGTTCAGGAAATTCTTGTGGGGTAACAAATTCATTATTCGAACAGACCACAAACCCCTTTGTGAGGTATTTTCGAAGAAAGGGATAGATTCTATCTCCAGCAGGATCACAAAGTGGGTGGTCGCTTACAAGAATTTAATTTTGAAACAAGATATATACCGGGTGTAGAAAATGGTGTGGCAGACACTTTGTCCAGATTGGTGAATGTTGGAGGTGAGAATGAGATGTGTGGTGATGATTTTGATGATGACACCCGTGTTTGTTTGATAGACAAGGAGATCGCTTCGGAGGATGAGTGGCGGAGTGAATTGACCTCTGATGTGGTGCTTAGGGAGATTGTATCTTTGATTAATCAAGGTTGGCACTCCAAGAGACAAGGGTCGGAAGAAGCAAGAAAATTCTGGGGTGTCAAAGATGAATTGAGTATGTCCAAGGAACTTTTGTTTCGAGGCACTAGATTGATTCCCCAAAGAATCTGCGCAGTAGACTGGTTGAATTGTCTCATTTGTCGCACTTAGGTATATCCAAGACTAAGGAAAGACTGCGTGCTTCATATTGGTGGCCCGGCATGGACTTGCAAGTAGAGAGACTGGTGAGAGATTGTATAGAGTGTTCCATGTGTGAGAAGTCCAAGACGGCAAGAGTACAACCCATGATTGTAAGAGATCTCCCGAGTGGGCCATGGAAAGACATAGCTTTGGATATCTTGGGTCCTGTTCACTACAATGGGCATCAACTGTTTCTCATTGTTGCCATAGACATGTTCTCACGATGGCCTGAAGTGCACTTTACTAGTGGAATAGAGACAAAGAATGTCATTGTTTTTTAGAAGACCTTTTTGCCAGGGAAGGTTATCCCAACACAATTTTGACCGATAATGGGGTACAGTTGGTCTCGAGAGAGATGGAAACATTTTTAAAGAGGTGTGGTATCAAACACAAAAATGCTCTCTATATCACCCAGAAACCAATGGTATGGTTGAGCGCTTTAACCGGGTGCTTAAGGAGGTGATTTCGCTGGCCAAAGGTTGTGGGCTTGATTGGAAGAAAGAGATACTAAAGAAAGTCAATATGTACAGGTTGACTCCGCATAGTACCACTGGCAAATCCCCTTTTGTTTTGTTCAGGGGAAGAACACCATGTACCTTAGTTGAGCCATCCTGGGTGCGTGAGTTGGAGTGTAAGTCAGGGAATGTGGAAAGCACAAAGGTATGGCGGAGAGAGAGGCTAAAAAGCAGCAGACAGGAAGACTCTCTTTGAATCAAGGAAAGCGGTCAAAAGTACTAAAGTTGCAGTGGGAGATTTAGTAGTTATTAAACACCCTGGTTTAAGCTCTAAATTCTCGAAACCCATCAGAGTAATTAAATTATTCAAGAATGCCATCAAAACCCAGGATCATCGCATATGGAACCTGGGTAGAGTGGTTCCTTACAGAGGCACTCTCAGCTCGGCCACTACTAGTTCACACGAATGTAATGGAGATGCCAATGTGTCTGAAAGCAGACCCAGGGTGTCTCCTAGGTTGAGAGCAAAACCTTTGTATTTGAGAGATTTTGTAAAATAAGTTCTCATGTTGCTTATGTTTTTTTTTTGTATTCACATTTTTTTTCTGTACTTTTTTCTGTTTTGTTTGGTTTCTGAAGGAGGGAAGGTGTGTGGCATCTGCCTATTGTTGTACTAGGTGCCATGGTTACTGAGGAATACTTGCATGTCATACTCTCCACTCTGTTGCCCAGTGAGAGGTGTGGAATGTAGAGTTTGAATAAGAGAAGAGACTGTTGATGCCTTGACATGCCCTGCCTGGATGGGGTCCTTCCTACAAGATTAAACCTATCTTCAACCTTGAACACAGCGTCCAGTCATCCTTTCATCAGGATCCCGGATCCTTCAGTTCTATTTTATAGCTGTTCATATTTAGGTTTTAATGGCAGATTGTATAGATGTATTCATTTTCTAAAAGACATTTTTTATTTATTAATAATTTGAAATTTTAAGGTAATTTTAAAATAAAAATGTTAATGCATTTTGTATAATTTTGAAAAATACATTTATATTTTAAATTCAATTTGGATTATAAATTTTAGAATTTATTTGGATATTTATTTATTTTTGTTAATATATAGAATTATTTTTAATACATGTTAATTTACATTTTTTTCTGTTACCTTTATTTTGTATTCTATTAATATCACTATTCAGCAGTTTTAGTTCCAAACAGTGACAGTTCACTGCTGCTGCTCAAGTTTTAAGGTACAGCCTTTTTTAACTTATTTTTTAGTTTTTTTCGGGTAGGGTAGGTTGTGAGTAGGTTTTTTTACTGTAGTTGATTGTGTTATTTTCTAGCTTTTGTTTTGCTTAGTGTTAGTTAGCATTTCGGTGTAACGTAGTGTAATGCAATAGGCCTTACTGTAGTTTGTGTGGTCTAGGTAGTTGTAATAGTGGTTCTACTTATTTTGATAAAGTTGTAGTGTTTGTAATGTGTTTGGGTGTATGTTCTGTGAAAGTGGGCATGTTATTTTTTAATACAGGTGTTTAAGTCACAGTAGAGCATTTTTCCTATTTTAGATGCTTTTTTGTAAAATGAATTCTTATGTCATTTTTTAACCGGTATTATTTTTAAATGTCCGTTTGTTTTTCAGATTTCCTGGATCAGTTCTTTATTTCAATTTTTTCGGGTTTTTATAGTATTGAAGAATTATGGATTATTGCTGTGGATTTATTTTTGGACCTTTAATGCTTGCATTTTCGGGGTTTTGTTTTGCTACTTTTATTGAGTTGTACTGGTAGTGAGATGTTTAGTTTAGTTGGAGTATTGTTTTAGCTATAATTTCCAGGTAGTGTATTCTTTTGCTATTTATAAAGAGTTGTACTTTAAATTGTAGACAAACAGAAATATCTCTCCTTTGCAACACTCTGTTTTCAATTGTATACGTCTCTTATACAGTACCTATTATCTTATTTGCGACTTAAGTTCACCACAAAACACACTGATAATATAAATAAAATATTTAGTTTATTTTGAACTGAACATAAAAATCCAGAAAACTATACAAAACATTTTTCATATTGCACATATCATTAATATCTTCACAATGTATTCCATAAATAGCTACAAAACATTCATTATCAATAATCCTAAACTAAAAATCAAAAACGTGCGACTCAGCGTTTTGGTGGTATCCTGGTTCATCCCACCTTCCTTAGAACAAACATTAAAAGATATAGGACTACAATAAAAAACTTAAGGCACGTTGATATTTAATAAAGGAACCATATTTTCATTGTTCCACAGTGTGCTCATTTGTCATTAAACTCCACCCGGGATGTTTTTCTGTTGGCTGACTCAGTTTTCATGAATTGGTTTAGCGTTGTATTTTCTGAGAATGCACCTCCACTAATCACATGGATCATTATTCCTCCATGTAGAACCTGCTCAAATTTGGAGGGTAATCCTCCATAACCATCACAGGATCTCCCACTGTTCTGCAGCCACTCTGATCCAGAATACAAGTTGGGCATTTAATTCAGCGGAATGGAATTACGAGTTTGGTTTTATTTAACGCATTCGATATTTATCGGATGCGTTAAATAACCCAACATTCGTTAAATTTCGACATTTCAAACCTGCTGGAATTCAACAGGAGAAATGTGTATGGTATTTACCCTACCATGCAGATTTTGGTGTGTTAAACACCAAAATCCTCATGTTATTCCCCAATAACTCGTAATAGGTGCTATTTATGTGTTAGATAAGCAACAAACCCTAGGGTATTGTTATTTACCAGGTGCGTTGAATAGCACCTTTACTTGTAATCCGGTCCTCTGCATTTCACCGACTATGCTCCACTTGGGGCGGCGCATGCTTGCGGCTACCCTGTGGGCAGCAAATTCATTGCAATAGGGTGCACCATCCGAGCGTGCACCCGGCACCTGTTTAAAGTTGCACCAAGGGGCAAACAAGGACAGCACACCCTGTCTATAATACAGGTCTAGTGGCAAATCACTTCTTCAATTCCAGCTCCTGGGGTGAGATTGAAAGACCTAGCCACTACCTCATCTATCTGGTTACATTCAAGGGCTGTAAAAATTCCACCTTCATCTTTGCGTAATGCTCTAAGTAAATCAAGTGTGGAGCTGTCACAAAGAGGATCCTTCTTGTTAGGAATGACATTCTCAGAAACACCCAGTAGTAAGTAGTACCCTCCAAGTGCTGTCCTCAAAAACTCACTTCTCTATTTGCATTAGTATCTGTCTTGTGATACTGAAATGAGACCCCAGGCTCACGATAGAGGCTGACTTCCATGACCACCGTACAAAGCTGGTAAATATGAGGCATCACCTCTTCTGCATTCATCAAGGACTAGCAAAAAATACTTTTATGTGTAACCCCCATTCGAATGGGTCATAGTATGTGTATATATTATTTAAATTGTGTGCCAAGAAATGAATGGAAAGCCTCATTTTGGGATAGGAATGTGCATTTTTGGTTCAGGGGCACATATGTGGTCAAAGAGTGAGTAGTTTTTGGATGTTGGTCATGTACATGTTTGGAGGCTTGGACCTCCCTCTGGACCTAAGCATCCTGCAAGGGAAGGCACTGAGGTGTTACATGAAACAGCACATGCCGCTTTAGAGAGGAGAAGTTGTAATCCATGTGCTTGCAAATCAGAGATGTTTTAAGTCATGGGCAAAGAGGGCTCTGGCCCAGGGCCCCAGCCTTTCAGGGGGCCCCCTGAAAGAGTCAGCTTTGTTCTGCAGAGTCTTGCCCTGATGACCTTGAATAATTCTTAAAGAGATTGTTTCAAATACCATTTTCCTTTCATTTATTTTTAATGTGGGTGATGTGTGAGAGTCTATTATGGGCATTTTGCAGAGAAATTTTGTGTTTATGTTTCATGCAACATGCATAAAAAAGTTTCTTTCAGATCAAAACAGAACCTGGCATATGAGAAATGGGAGGGGGTCACAGAGTTTATTTTCAATAATCTTAGTGAGATGCTGCTGTGTTACATTGTTGAAAATACAGATCACTACTTCTGAATATTAGATGTAAACACATGAGTGTGCATGTGCACTGTCAGTGACCTGGCCAAAGAGGGCATGAAAGAGCTGAAATTGGATCACAAATTCAAAGCTGTTCTGAACAGGGGCCCCCAATATACATTCGGCCCAGGGCCCCCAAATTCCTTAAGATGTCCCTGTTGCAAATGTACAATGATTAGTCTACTCACCCATCGAGATCCCCGTTTCTTGACTAGTAGACACTTCTAAGATGATCTAAAGTGTGATTAGTTGGAGTCAGTGGAGAATAAGCCAAAGCAGTGGGTGGTAAAAGGGGCATTCTTACTAGAAAACGGGAAGGGACTAGGGAGGAGTAAAAGGGTTTAAGCGTGGGTCAGGGAGGAGTTAAGGGAGGGACATCACCCACCCACACAAGAGTAAGCCAATTGAATCACGCTGGGGGTAAAGCAATGTAGATTACACTTTTGTAGTAAGTCTACACTGGGAGCTTGTGAATACCAAAAACAAAACTTATTCCAAAGTGTAAATGTATTCAAAAGTGAAGTTACCTTTGTGAATCAGGCCCAGCATGTTACAGTACAGGTAGGTAGCCAAAACATGAGACTGTTCAAAATTGTTTTAACTCTAAAAGCCCTGGACAAGAATGCCATCCCTCTCAGCTCACCATCTTAACCTTCATAACATGCAAGATATCTCCCATACTTCAGTGGGATCATCCGCCCTGACAATCGTTCTCTGTCTTCCAAAAATGCTTCCATGTTTCCTCTCCATTAGTTTCAAAGTGGTCACCATCATCCAAAAACATTTATCTCAACCTCCTTGGAGACTTAAAAAGTTGATAGCCATCTGGGTATGGGAAAGCATGTTACCCCATTAATAAAATCCTTCTATTTCCCTTGATGTTAATTCTCTTCCCTCTGCAGTTCTTCCTCCGAGAGTGATGACTATCAATGACTTTAAAAGGCCTGCTTGGATTTTGGTATTTTTGTCTCATCAGGTCCAACGAACACATGCTTTGCGAAACTACAACATATTAAAAATGCCACGAAACATACATTGTGTAGGCTAAAGAAATCGGATCATGTTTGTGATGTCCTGGGACACCTATAATAGTTACTGGTAGCTAAGTACTATGTATTCAAAGTTGCATACCTTATGCATGGATTTACTTTTTTCAAAAGTCATATGCACCAGTGGAAACTTTAAAAAGTATGCCCTCCATTAAAACCTTGCACACTACGAACCAGCTTTCAGCGCCATTTCCTAAGTTTAAACTTAGGGAGCATGGTGACAATGTCTTCTAGGAAAAACCTGGTAGGGAGGGACAGGAAAAATTTCCAAGATGTGGGCGTCATTCGTTTTTTGTTTTTCATAAACAAACTTTTTGAAAAACAAAAAAAACTTTGAAAGTTTGACAGCCAGTCATCAAGGCTGATGGTACAGCCTGTCAAACTTTTCCATCACTGACAGGAACCGCCATGAAGCAATTCCTGTCAATTTAAAGAGATGTCCATGGGGCTGGAGGACATCTATAAATGTGGTGGGTAGATGTTCCTCTGGATGGCTAAGGTAATGTCCTCTACCACCCTGATGGAGTAAACTCCATCTGTCAAGTTCTAAATCTGCCCCAAAGTCATTTGGAGTTACCCCAGTTCATTCCGAGTAGTTATTAATTCAAGTGTCTGCATCGATTGCTTTAGTAGTTGTCAAAATGTTTATAGGTAACATACCTGACGCATCCAAAGACGAGCTACCATCTGGTGCTGGAAAACAGAAATGGGTGAACAACTGATCAATACAGAAAAATCGCACAACTTTTTCAAAATCAATGGCAAAACTAAATATAGCTACAAAGTGCCCACAGGAAGAGTGAGTGACTAACAGTGCACAGACCTCAGCTTATAAATACAGGCTACAAAGCTCAAAATATAGCAACCAACAATAGCTTTGTACAGATTGGCAACCTGCTAATGTAACAATATGAGATAAGGTAGTGGAGCACAGACTCATCCAGTTATAGGTTTACATAAAGTGTCTCTCTTTCTTTCATTTCAGATCCTGAACAGAGAGGAGAAACTTTGTTTGGTCCCAAAGAGTGTCCCGGTGATGTCTGCTCTGCTCTCAGTGCTAGGAAGCTCTCAAACGAGGGATGTTGCAATGACTAGCACACAAAGGGATATTATTCCGCATTATCCTGCTGCATCCAGTGGGACACCTTCAGATTTTGTTCTTGTGCAATTTGCTTAGTAAACGGGGAGGAGTTGGTAGAGTTATCCCAAGGAGATTCTCTCTGTCTAGGGCTGATATGCTCAGCTGCACTGGGTGGCCACCACAGCCCATCTGCCAAAAGTCACCTCTGTCAGTTTGAAGAAAAAACTCCTGGCACCTCATGGATGATGCTTTTAGGGACCCAGTACACATCTGGAAAGCAGGATGTGGTGCCTTCTTGTGGACAGATGGTGGGAGAAGAGATCCCATCTCTTCCACATTTACCTCAAATAAACCTTCAAATAAAAGTAATGTGAAGGTTTGTGGTATATTCAGAAATTGTGTGTTTGTGTGCCACGAAATAATATGATGCCACTGGAGGTACTTTGCTTTTAGTTTTGTGTGTCAAGGTCACAGTTTATGTCAAAGGGGAAGCTGTTTGTGAGCAAGTGGTCCTTCATATATATTTTAAGGATGCTTGCATAGTGTGTTCTGGACCTAAGACCCATGTTACATGTAAAGGAAAGCTTTTGAGGGCTACATGATATAGTATTTACTACATTAGAAATAAGAATCTGTAATCTACTAGCCAAGGTTCACGTTAGTCCATGTGTTGACAGGTGTCTCATGATTGGCTGGCTGACCCCTTGTAATCCTTGTGATGCACAAACAAAATATCACAGAGGACCTCAGAGTAAAAGTAGAGGAGGGAAAAACAGCAGGGAGGTTGATACAGAAATGAAACAGTAGCATTAGGTGTTGCAAATATTCACAGGCAGATTCATCACCAACTCCAATGTCATAATGAAGGGACTTCTGTTAAGATGGCAGATTCTTCTGTTGGAAATAGAGACCCGCAGTGTAGCACCCACTGCACCAGGTGCTGTTCAGCAACTGTCCCTAGCAAAACCTCCAAAAGTTCCTTGTAGAGCTGTTCTCTGACAGAGCTGTCTACGACTTGGCAATTCCTTACCTGCTTCATCTGAAGGTAAGTTGCCATCGGGCGCTGGAAGACACAAATCAGACAACAAGCTGGTCAAGTCTGGAAAATATATCACCAGAAGCACCAACAATATTGCATTTGGTTGTGTGTGTCCTGACCGATTGTGAGCAAAGCTTGATGAACAACCTGCGGCCCAAAATGTAGGCACTTGAGCTTTATTCTTTTCTCTTGAGTCAGAACCATAGACTCCTCTAAAGACTGTACAAACCACAATGCTTTATGTAACAAATACACATATTCTCAAGTCTATATGAAAAGTAGTTATCAGAAAGCTCAAAGTATAATAAATCGCACTGAACAATTGCTTCATATTGTGTACCTCCAAATGTGAAGAGCGGAGACGGGTTAGCACCACAGGGTCGATACTAAGAACAGGGACATATACTGTGTTGGCCATTGCTTAATGAAGTCTGTCCTTGTTCACTAAAGCTTCTCATCAAAAAGGTGGGACACCACTAAGCTCCTGTGGATGTCTCATCATGCAAGCACAGTTCCCAGGACTAGGGAGCTCTCACAAATTGTTTTTGCTGAGGCTCAGACTACAAGAAAAGCCCTACCCTCTCCTTATCTAGTTACATATGAAGGCTATCCAGTTGCTCGTTGAATGTGTTCAATCTTCTGGGAAGGAGCTGGTAACGTTATCCTGGGACGGGCACAGGAGAGGGCATGCGCAGATGCACCTCGGTCAGTTTGGGAAAGGATCCATCTTGTAATTTTGAAAAGGAGTTTTCTGGCAACAGATGGGTGCTGCTTTTTTACAACTGAGACAAAGCTGGAAATCATGAGGGTATATGTTCACAATGGAGTCACAAAAATAAAGTCAAGCCCCTAATTCAGACAGATTACGGTAGATCAAGATGTCATTTATAGTTTGTGTCAAGGATGAATGTGAAGCCACTGGGGTTATTTTGTCTGTGATTGCAAATTTTTGTCAGGCAAAAAGCCAGCACCCTGTTGGAGTGCACTTGAGAGCAATTCATTTGGAACCTCAGGGCCTTGTACAGTAAGGGTTTTGGGTTTCTTAGCCTGCTTCTAAGGACTTTCTACGTCCATGTGTCTGCATAGGTTTCATGACTGCAGTGCTGCTCCTTCCTAATCCCTTCTTCCAGATCGGTGGGCACTTCTGAGGTGCCTTCATGAGTGATTGGTTGCTGTGTCAGCAGGGAACATGTGAAGTAATTCCTGATACTTGCATGGTTTTCGAATAGGGGCGAGGCAGTCGAATGATAATGAGAAGCAGAGTGTGCTTTGAGAGGAGGAGAGTTTCTCTAAGAAAAAAATGGATTCTGGAGAGACTCGTGATGTAGAGAACTCAAGTCACTGACCTTGTAATGCCCTACCCAGAAGATGAATACAGAGGAGGCGAGTTCTCCCATGAGCAGTTGGCAGGGTGAGGTAGTCTCATTTCAAAGCATTCAGCTGTTGCTGCAAACCGAAACTAAGAATTGGCTATGAGTGAGATATTGTTTGCCTTTACAGCCAAAATGTGGTGCCGTTCAGCCTGGAGAGGCGGATCCCAAATCGTGTGCTACCCTCCAGCTAAAGGTCTGCTCTCAGGCTATTGGTGCCCTGGAGGTACTTTCATTTCTGGAAATGTGAAGGGAACCAGTACATTGGCACATGCTACGAGGGCAAATGTAATATTTAAGACTCACACCATAGTGATTGGAAGGAGGTAGTGGTGGGTTTTGAAGTTGTTTAAGGTTACATCAGTGATTAAAATTATAAAGAAAAGTTTCACAGTACTCTCACTGAACCAAGCACGGTGAGCCCGTGAGGTACTGTGGAACTCTCCTGGAAGCCGCTGAATAAGCTTCTGCATCATCTTTCTCAGAGAAGTTTGCATGGTGCCATAGTACAATGAGGTGGGAGCTTGCGGGTACCGCAAGAGTGCTGTGGGGCTAGAAGAAAATAGGAGAAATTGGGCGTTGTGCATGCGCAGGGTTTGGGCGCAGGGCCTGGTCTCAGCCCATCCCCCGTTGCGCACGGCCAAAGTCAGTGTGCAGTGGCGGCTGGCTGACTGCTGAGGGTTGGCTGCTAATCCAATTTAGAATATGATTAAAAAGGACAGATTAAAGTGGCATTATAGTTAGAGTAGGTCCTAAGACCTTAACGTATGTTAAAATAATACCTAGAAATTCACAAAAAATCAAAGGGTAAAGTGACGTTATAGTTAGGTGTTGAAATGAATTGAGACTTCAGCTAATGATAAAAAAAAAAACACTGAAATACGCCAGTTATAGTTTCATCTTTCAGCTATATCCTGCACTCTCATAATGCATCTCTTATGACCTCACCTATTAAATCTGTCATGACATGTTAAATCTATCATTACTGATGTACATGATGCCTGTGGAAGTTATAGGTAGTTGACTAAACTATAATTGGTGCATTTCAGTGGTTTGGGTTTATTCCTTTTCAGCTCATTTCTCATTTCTACGCCTAACTGTAACATATAATATTGCTTTACCCTCCTGTTTTTTTCAGTGAATATATATATATATATATATATATATATATTGTCCAATTGTAAGTTCAATAAATTTCCTACTCAAAAATACTTCTAGATTTATAGATATCTTTATGGCACTGTATATCACAGCTTTACCATCATATTAACATGATTCTATGGATTTTCTGAACAAAATCCAAGGTATTCCTGGGTAAGATTCCTATTTGATGGCCACAATTGACGTAACATCACTGTATAGAACAATGAGACATAAAGATGAATTAAAGCAGTGAATTACTTTTTACATGATAAATCGATCATCTATCTGGAACACTCAAACATGCTTATTGAAATGTGAAACTTCTGCCTCACCCATAATGTGTTTATGTTCAATGGAGGATATTATTTACAAAAGTAGGGCACAGCTATGGGGACCTCATTTGCCCCAATGTACTCGAAACTCCTTATGGAATATTAGGAGTCAGAGTTTGTATGGACAGAAGATAACCATAAGAACTTGGAAAATGTCAAACTTTGGACTAAGTTCATTGATGACCTCTTTTTATTTTGGGAAGGGGACATCAAAAGCCTGAAAGATTTAATCCGATCTCTAAAGAAAAATGATCTCAATTTAGCCTTCACCCATACCATTAGTCCCATACATATTTCATTTTTGGATATTGAAGTCTACATACAAAAACAACTGTAACTGTACCAAAATACACAGAAAAAAACCTCAGGCAACAACATCCTCATGGAAACAGTAGACATCCGTAAAACCTCAGATGGAGTATCCCGTTTGGGTTAATGTTAAGAGCCAGGAGGAATTCCTCTGAAAACTCAGATTTTGACAAGAAATAAATGAAACGAAAATGAGGTTTTTGTCTACAGGTTATTCACTGGAAGTTGTCCGGACCCCCATGGAAAGAGCAAAGAAGAAGCCAAGAGATGAGTTATTGACACCCAGGAAAACCATGTCTCATTATTGATTACAAGGTGCAGCATAAAGAGATCAGGAAAGTAAATCAGAGCAATTGGAAACAATTTTAACAATATGAAACCATAAATGGAGTTTTGATGGACTGCCCAGTCATCGCCTATAGAAATGTAGCATCATTGGGAGATCTCTTAACTAGTAGTCACTTTACCCATGAAGCTGTAAAGAAAACAAATTGGCTAAATCAACCAGGAT
The DNA here is from genome assembly GCA_963921515.1 of Calotriton arnoldi. Lineage (NCBI taxonomy): Eukaryota > Metazoa > Chordata > Amphibia > Caudata > Salamandridae > Calotriton > Calotriton arnoldi. The sequence goes on from CAWUFW010025255.1 coordinate 16,780, forward strand.
TTTGGAAGTGCAAAAAATGTAAGGCATGTGAGCATAGAACAAATAAAACTAGTTAGAAATTGTATAATGTAAGACATGAAAAGATTAAAGAACACATAGCATGAAACACGGAATTTGTAATATATGTTTTATAATGTCCATGTGGAAAATACTATGTGGGAAGCATAGTGAATAGAATGCGTCTGAGAATTTTTCAGCATCTTCGAGCCATAAAAAATCATGACTTCTCATATCCTGTGGCCAAACACTTTTGGGATAAACATGAAGGAAACGCAATGGGATTACAATATTTTGGCATCAAACACATAAAGAAAAATGACAGAGGAGGAGATCGGCACTTAACTTTGAGAAGGATGGAGTAGGAGACTGATAATCTTGATGGGTACGGAGGCACCCATGGGGAACAATTTAGACTCCGAACTGCATGTACTTTTATAAGATTAACTCTGACTTTCAAGAATATGCTATTGAGAAGATTATATTAATATGCTGGAGCTAAGAGGTGGCACTAGAATAATCATTTTTTGAAATTGATGAATAATAAAGGCATGCGAGAGTTAGAGGATTAGTACTATATAAATTAAATGAAAAATGAAATCCGGAAATGAAATATCATGCACTTTCACTTTAACAACTGCATTGTGTGCGCTTGTCGTAATTGCACTTGTAAGGAATATCCTTTGCACTTTAGTAATTGCACTTTGATGGATTCATACAGATATTTGTGAGGAATAAGAATATCTCTTTTCTCTATCTGTCCCTTTCCTATCCTTCTATCTCCAAAGAATTTTAATTCTTTTTTTATTTGAACCTTTACTAACTACACTTCTTCATACATATCTCTGCACTGACACTTTGAAATGTTTTAACTGTATAATTGAAATAATTACGATGCAGAAGGGGCAGAAATATAAAGTAAATCCTTGTCGTGTAGTTCCTACAAATCTATATAGGATCTGCACGTTTAGACACCATAAACTAAGGGATTGGTGCCCAGACTGATTCCAGACACCCCTAAAGGATATGTTAGTCTGTAGACCAGCTATCTCACAGTGCCACTATAAGCCCCACAACCTTACCAAGGAGCAAATAGTTTCTGGCAACTACCGAACATGACAACCCTGACCCCTCAGGGATCGTGGAAACAGTACAGTACTTTTCGCTCAATCACTTGTGTTCACTCGTTCTCAGAGAGGCATACAGAATAAACGATAGGGACGTTTTCAATAAGCATTTATTGAACAAGCGTCATTTTAGTATAAAATACGTGTGCTGCAACAACCATTAGACAGAAACATATATGTACAATTATAAATACCAACAGAGTAAATAAAAGGTAGAATTCTACCATAGTACTAAAACAATGAATATATGCAGGCATATAGATACATGACAGTAATAAATGCGTACTCCTACCATGCAACCCTAACTAGATGTACCTGAGTGTACCTAGCATGTATGTAGGGGTAGAGCCAAGAATCCCCCTAGGAAATCCCATTACCTGAGATGAGAGAACGAAGGACCCCGTGTTGGTCTCAAGTTGGACACCCCGTGAGGAATGTCAGACCACTACGTGCTGGAGTGTCTGCGTACAGGGACCCCAGCGTCTTGTGTCAGCATGGAAGCTTCTCCTCTGGTTAGCCCAGTGAAGAGGTGATGTTTATATACCCAAAAGGTACCTTCGGGCCTTTCCATAGATGTGTCATTGTACCGTGGGCATGTCGGCCAAGGATGACGATAGTGATGACCCTTATACAGAGTTATTATGCAGAAGATGGAAATCCTGCTGTGATACTAAGAATCCTCATGCATAATAAATTAGGCTAGTTTTTCGGAGAAAACCACACGACATTTATTCGGCACTTAACTAGGTAAAAGGTCAGTGCCAGAACCGTTATGTAGAGCAAGGTAGGACAAATGTAGGTAAAAGGTCGTGCAACTACCTAGGCCTATATTGGGGTACATTCGGGCTCATAACACCCACTCCTCATCCGACTGAACGACAAATTAACAAATGCTAACATGCCTGTTTAAAATCATAAAAGACTTTGTTAAAAATATGAGTATAAAAACATCTAAAAACATGGTATGTGTTAAAAATGATGTAAAAGTAAAACAGCTCTATAAGTCCTCTAATTAGTCAATAAACTGTTAGACCAACTGAGCACCCTGAAAGCCATAGTGCTCAGTGAGAGCAGGAGAGAAACATAAAATAAAAATTATGTTGTCAAATTCCAATTTGTTTTGGAAAAAGGCCGAATTGTTCCCATCACACGGAGAGCCAAATGTTTATGTGTCCTGTGTGGAAGATGCAACATCACTGCTGCTTGCTTTCGCAGACGACGGTCCCTGTAACACCTCCTGGATCAGGTCAATAGAGCAAAGGTGATCTTCTCCAGTTCCCACAGCCGTTGCTGAGGAAGTACTTGTAGCCTGTGAGCCTGTGACAGAGCCGGTGTCCATTACGACAGGAGCTGAAGCATCCTGTGGGGGATCTAAGAATGCCAACATCAACATTGGAATTCGCTGAGGACACTGCAATATGTGGGCCTTTAATGGGTTCAGTAGTACATCCACGACCGGTGGCACAACCGATGGAAGTGTTAGACATATAACCAACACGCATTCGTATCCGCAGAATAGGCAGCGAAGCACAGGCAAGACGGAGTCAACCCAGACTGATCTGAACAATAGGAACCAATGCTCGCTTAGTTCCCGAAGCCGAGGTGTGCCCAGATGAAGTACCATGCGTTCACAGCATCGTGGCACAAGGAGTGCATTTTCCATCTCTTTGGAAACTGGGACGTCCATTGGTAGCAGGAAAATTAAAACCAGGATACCCACCACAAGTAGTAGGACCAAAGGATGCCCTCCAAAAACGCTTCCCAATACGGAGTGTATCAAAGATGGAATAACTCCGAAGATCGTCTGAAAGGCGTTTAATAGTTCAGAACCTATGTTCTTAAATAGGTGTACTATTGACTGGGATGCCGTGAAGAAAACCTATAGAACTGCCATCATGATAAACTGAATTTGCATTATGTGAGATGAACAATAAGGAAAATGAATATAAGAACATCAGTACTGTGTACATTGCAATTCAGCTTTAGAGATATTAATTAATATATGTGTCCAGCACAGTTGCACTTTAATTCAATTTGATATGAGGAGAACAAGCATTTGCGCTTTAAAGTAAAATTATATGCAAACTATGCCATAATTGCAATTACACTTTATTATGAAGTTAAATGTGCACATAGATGACCAGGAATTATACAGATAATAAATTGAAAAGCATTTGCACTTTACTAAATGGACAAGAAGTATAATTAAAGTTCTTGTATACTGGCACAACTAAAAACCTACCCGTTGCTCATCGACATCTATGATAAACTCTTGTTCTAATTTACTCCTCCTTCTTTCATTTTTTCTTTCTGTTAACTGTTTGTTCTTTTCTTTGTATGTGCAGAATACTTTATTTTTTGATGGAAGATCAAACTATTCATTGTATTAAGAATTAATGCGATTGAGAATTTCTCCTCATATTCCTCTTTTTCTTGCCACAACCTACTACTTTTAATTTTTACTTTCTCTTTCAAACTCGCTTTTCTTTTTCTTCGTTTATCCCTCTGGAGTACTTTATTAGGACAAAAGGTCAAATCACCTATCATGATAACAGCTTATGTCACTGAAAATCGGATACTTTACTATAACTTTCATGAAGAACATCACTGATTCACTGGTTAATGGGAATATAGAAAAGAAAAAAATTAACAAAAAATTGTAGATAATAGAAGAGGATGAAGAAATCATGTAATTTCTGCCATTTCGAAAAGATTGGGTTCAAACAGTCATCTTCTTAGAAACATTATGAGAAATTGTCAAATGTACTTTATACTGACTAATGAAAAGAAATGAATTACTTTTGATGGCGGATGACATTTGACAACATTGTAAAATGAAACACGCAGTCTAGTTGTTTTTTACTAAAAGTGTTGATGGACTATGGTTAAGGGCACCTTTAAATTGACTACCTAGAAGGCGGGTAAAATCATCCTGCGGAAGGCAAAAGCTGAAACGCTTCGACTGTCCCTGTCATAGATTCATTATCGGTGAGAAGTTAAAATAAAGAAATTCACCTAGTGCCTGTGGTGCAGTGTGATTCCTACCATGGAGGGAGGATTTTGAAGTAGCAGAGTCACTGGTTTATATATATAAACATATATATCATATATATCATATATATATATATATTATTTTTTTCCACCAAATTGCCACTACACTGTAGAACAGACTTGCGGGTGGGTGCTGCTGTCGTGATTGTGGCCATCACGTATTAAATGTTCACCAAATTCAAACTAGGAAATTCATAGCGCACTCAATTGTTTCCACATGCTTCAATTTATTTAAGGCAGACGCGTTTCAGCATTATACCTTTTTCAATGCCTATTGTGCAAATCATTAACATTATTCCCATTTTGTACATCCTTGTTCATTTTCCATTGGACAGGCATAATGTGGTAAGTGATGACGGACTAAAATAATGTAACTTTCCTTCGATTTCTGTGTCCGCCATGTCAGCATTGTAAATTGCAGTAGTCTCTAAGTGAGTGTGGCTGCATACTTGTAAAAGTCCATTATCGTAATGACTGTCACTCAATAGAAACAAGCATGCAGACCTCTTTATATACCATACTGAATCCCACTCACCACATGGGGGCTAAATTGAAGACAGTTCCTCGCCCTGCCGTACTACAATTCACACAGGGGGATAGCCATAGGTGCCGGTTATGTAACCAAAATCCTTGCATTATGGTAAAGATATATAGAATCCAGTGGCACAGTTTAACAAATCTTTACTAAACTTTCCAAAAAGTACTATTCTTTGCCTAGTTTGTGCATGGGAAGTTTCGAGGTGATCTGTCAAGTAGGGGCGAGAAAAAAGGGGAGTCCCAAAACACAAAATCCTCTTTTATTTTATGTAAACTTCTATAAGAAGGACTACCCCAAAAACTGCTAAACGGAATTGCACCAAATTTGGCAGGTTGCTAGATTTTGGTCCGCAGTTTGTGCTTTTTGTGATTTTGTGTGAATTTGTTTAATAGTTTTTGAGAAATTAAGGTTCACATATGATTGTATATCTGGATGGTTGGGTCTGCGAGAGTCTCTCGAGAGTTTCAAGGGAGCACCAGTTTAAAAATAGAGCATTCTAATTGGCCCAGGGAGCTTTTTTCCCTTGGGCCAATTCGCTCTTGTGAAACTCAGACTTCTGCAGGAGCGAGTGCTGATTGGCTGCCAGCAACATGAGAAAAATGTTGCTAGCAGTCACTACAGGACTCGGGGGTTAGTCCCCCGTCCTGAAGTTTTTAAAACATGATATAGGAGTCAGGGTAGTCCCATGGTGGGAGACCCAGATAAACACCACCCAGGCCAAAATAAAAATAATCTGCAACATTTTCTATGATCCCGTGGGAGTCCTGCAGAATGCAGGATCGCAACAAAAAAAAAAGAATGGCATAGTTTATATATATATATATATATATATATATATATATATATATACATATATATATATATATCTCCAAAGCACAGTATTCCACCTGGGGCCAGCCGAGCTCGTGGCGGGTGCAACCGGAAAGCGGTGGTGGAAACCGCTTATAAAACAACAACTTGTTTTTGTTATATATATATATATATATATAATACATGGGGAGGGGGCATCGGTATGGCCCCCTGCCCCAGCCCATTTAGGGCCCCGAGGACCCCATCCCTCTGGCATATTTAAGGGGAGGGGCGCATGGCCCCTCCTCCCCAAGCCATTTTCGGTCCTGGGGTCCCCATCCCCTGGGGCCAAATGCATTTGTTAGGGGGAGGAGGGCACATGGTCCCCCCTCCCTGAGCTATTTTCTGCCCAGGGGGCCCCATACCGTGAGACCCACTTTATATATTAAAGGAAGGGGGGGCTGTGCCACCCCCCTCCCCTAGCCTTAAACAGGCTTGGGGACCCAATTCCCCAGAGCCGTCAGTTTAATTAAAAGGGAAGGGGCTGCGTGCCCCCAAGCCTTTAAAGGCCCCGGGGTTGGCTCACTTACTGTGTCCCTGGGAGTCCACCCCGGAACACAGTAGTTTCCCTGCCCGCACTACCACAGTCAAGGAAACTTATTTACTCCCATCTGGCAGGAGCATTTTTGGATCTCCAGCCAAATGGGAGTATTGACTAAGTCTGCTCCCAGCGGCGGGAGCTGTAAAAATGCCCCCACCGGCTGAGTGCAGACTTGTGTTCCATTTCCCTGCCCACACTGATGCACGCAGGGAGACAGAACACATACTGCCAGGCCCTGCGGCCAACCCCCCACTGTGCACAGCCAAGGCTGTGTGCGATGGGGAGTTGGCTTTATGTATGGTAATAAAATATTACTTTACGGAAAAAAACATAGAAATTCACTGAAAAAAACAAAGGTTAAAGTAACGTTACAGTTAAGTGTGACAAAAAGAATTTTCTTTGTTTGAAAAAAAAGCAGAAAAAAACAAAGTAATGTTATAGTTAGGTGAATATGTAATTCACAACATTACAGTTTTGAATTCATAAAACCACAGAAATTCACCAGTTATAGTTAACAGAGCTAATTATAACTTGTGCCCTCACCATGCACTGCTAATGCCCTCACATATTACATCACTAATGACATGTTCTATGACATCATTTATGACTTCACTGATGACATCATCCAAGCTAAACTTTAACTGCTGAATTTCAGTGTTTTTTCATGTTTTATACATTAGTTCTCATTTCAGCACCTAACTATAACATCATTTTAACCTTTGTTTTTTTCAGTGACTTTCTTGAAATGTAAACACTTTTATATCTCTTATTACCATACCTAACTATAACGTCACTTTAACCTTTGTTTTATTTCAGTGAATTTCTCTGATTTCTTGATCATATTCCAAGTAGAACATACGTCTGTTAAGATCTTATTACCTGACCTAAATATTTTGTTACTTTAGCCATTGTTTATTACAGTGAATTTCTGAGGTTTTTGATTATATTCTATGTTTACCATATGCCCAACCCCACCAGGGCCTGTGACCATCCTGCGGTGAGTTAACTCTTTCATGCTCAACACAAGCCCCTCTTTAATCACTAATTTCTTGAAACTGGCTGAATGGCTTTACACCAAATCATAAAAAATCACACTTTCTGAGGAAAGTACTAATGTTGTGCCACATTTGGTGTAATTTTGTTTTCTCCGTGTCAGAGACCAAATTTCCTATGGGAAATAACACTTTTGAAACCTCCCCTCACCCATTTTTTGTGCCCCCTGCTTGACAGATCAGCTCAAAACTTTCAATGAAGGAGCCAAAGTGGTTGAACGTTTTTTTGAAAAGTTGTGGCAGGTTCGTCAAACAGCACCAAAGTTATTAATGAAACAAAAAATGCCTTTCCTATAGAAAGTCTCACCTAACTAATGGCTACACTGGCTCGATAGCTCCAGTGTAATATATACATTTCGGAAAAGAAGATATTGACAGGACTGCTAAAGCTGTCTCTCGATCTGACCTAAATAAAGTCTTCTGAAGAACAAAGCTCTGCAAAGGTTTCTGTGGAGAAATCATGGCATTGAACACCAAAGAAATCAAAAGCTCAGTTGCTCCAAATTATGTTGGTCTAGGCAGACTGTAATCAATTATATTAATAATTAAATTGGTTAAGCAATGTTAAGTCCATCAAATAATATCAGTATCCATATCTGCCACTGAATGAACAAAGTAGTTATTGACCCGCAACTTTGTTAACAGGCGATGTTAGACTGAGTAATAGTGCCCTTTTGTAATATAGCCTTAAAGCTAGCTGCCGAGGGCTATACTGGTTGTTAAAGGCCCTGAACCCTATAACGAGGGAGAGGGCCTTTAACAACTGGTATAACCCAAGGCAGAAGGGCTATAAGGCTATTAGAACACTGCACCCACTGAGGGTAGAATGTTCTAAATTAAAAAGGAAGAAATAGACAATCATTGGAATGTTGGCGCTCCGAGCTTATACTAGTCATTATAAGCCCTGAGCCACTTCATTGTCTTCAATGGAGCTCTCAACGTTCCAATGTTCTAAATAAGCCTTATAGCCTGCTGTAGCGGGCTATACCGGCTATTAAAGGCCCGCTCTAGCATTAAAGGCCCAAGCCAAAGGCGAGGACCTTTAACAAGGGAGCGGGACTTTAATAGCTGGTATAGCCCAGCTACGAAGGGCTATAAGGCTATTAGAACATTCTGCCACTAGAGGGCAGAATGTTCTAACAAATAAAACAAAGGCTTCAGGGAGCCCGAGGGGATTGAAAACCCCTCGGGCTCCCTGAAGCCTTTGTTCACAGCCACAGCTATGAACAAAGTCAAACATTAGAATGTTGGAGCTCCGGGCTTCTACCAGCCATTAGAAGCCCGGAGCACTCTATTGTTTTCAATGGAGCTCCCAACATTTCAATGTTCTAATATTTGATTAACACCACAGTGTTCGGCCACTGGAAAGTTTTCTGCAGCTTTAAACTTTGCTGTGTGCAGCGAGAATGATAATGTTTGGCCACCTTGAGGTGATTATGACATCAAAGAGACATAAAGATGCCATGGAATAACAAGTGCCATTGCTAGGCAACCTCTAAATTATTTGGAAAAGATAAAAAAAGAAGATTGTTCTTGTCTGCATTATATTTAGGATGAGTTAAGACACCATAGCTTTGTGAAAAGTGCTAAATATTGAACAGATCTGCTCATCAATAACAAACCACACACACAGTGACAGTTTCAAAAGTTACTAATGTATGCCGTCTGATGGGTACATTTATGTCTGACATGGTGGGTAATTGCATTGTAGGTAACTGAAATGCAAGGAAACGACTGGCTAGTTTTATCAACTGTATATGCTGCTTCAAAGACACCAAAACTGATATGAAACATCACAAAGTGTCTATTGGAGATTTACTATACAGTGCAAATCTTGTTTTGTGCTGAAAAATTGCCTAAAAGTGATGCAAAGTTGCGCTAGTGCTACCGTGAGCTACTTTGCATAAAGTAGGCGTCCCATGTGTTGTATGTGTGCATTCCAATCCTACCACCTATGTTTACTTATGCAAAACCCTACCTACTAACATTTGTAGGAACAGCTTCGTGCCCAAAAATATGCCTCCTTGAGGCAGATAAAAAGAAGGAGAAAAGTTTTATTTTGTCCAAATTATCCCCAATTTGTAAATGTGCTCCATTCTATAGCACACATAAAATGTGGGAAAAGATTGGAAGTCCGTCTATGCGTTCTGTTTTTTACTGGAGGCTACTCTTCCACTACAAAACCTATGCAAGACTCACACACGTTTTTGTACTATAGCAGCCAAATTCTGTGCCAGCAGTTGGGAAGAGAGCAGCAGCACTGTATCTTTGTAGATATAGCACAGGCATTAGGTTGCTGCACTGCACTGCTCTGCGTGAAATAATAGTAAATTTGACACAACATGTCTAACACTACAGGTGCCTCACAAACATTCCTTTGTAAAACTATCAGGGCACTTCAGGAAGTGACACATTTTAGCTCACTGCTCTGAGCTTTCAGACTGATTTTCTGGGAACTGAATAAGAAGCATTTTTCTCAGCCTCTGCAGCAATGACTACTGTTTACTGTGTCATCACAGTAATCCAATTAAGACACACACGGAAAGAGATTCATATGCAGATTCTTTACTAGCCACTGCAGCACACACCTATAGAGAGATTCCTATGCAGATTCAGTAGTAGTGAATGGAGCGCTCATCTGTAGAGAGATTCCTATGCAGATTCAGTACTAGTGAATGGAGCGCACACCTACAGAGAGATTCCTATGCAGATTCAGTACTAGTGAATGGAGCGCACACCTGCAGAGATATTCATATGCAGATTCAGTACTAGTGAATGGAGCGCACACCTGCCGAGAGATTCATATGCAGATTCAGTACTAGTGAATGGAGCGCTCACCTGTAGAGAGATTCCTATGCAGATTCAGTACTAGTGAATGAAGCGCACACCTACAGAGAGATTCCTATGCAGATTCAGTACTAGTGAATGGAGCGCACACCTGTAGACAGATTCCTATGAAGATTCAGTACTAGTTAATTGAGCGCACACCTGCAGAGAGATTCCTATGAAGATTCAGTACTAGTGAATGAAGTGCACACCTGCAGAGAGATTCCTATGCAGATTCAGTACTAGTGAATTGAGCGCACACCTGTAGAGAGATTCTTATGCAGATTCAGTACTAGTGAATAGAGCGCACACCTGCAGAGAGATTCCTATGCAGATTCAGTACTAGTGAAGGGAGCGCACACCTGCAGAGAGATTCCTTTGCAGATTCAGTACTAGTGAATGGAGCGCACACCTGCAGAGATATTCATATGCAGATTCAGTACTAGTGAATGGAGCGCACACCTGCCGAGAGATTCATATGCAGATTCAGTACTAGTGAATGGAGCGCTCACCTGTAGAGAGATTCCTATGCAGATTCAGTACTAGTGAATGAAGCGCACACCTACAGAGAGATTCCTATGCAGATTCAGTACTAGTGAATGGAGCGCACACCTGTAGACAGATTCCTATGAAGATTCAGTACTAGTTAATTGAGCGCACACCTGCAGAGAGATTCCTATGAAGATTCAGTACTAGTGAATGAAGTGCACACCTGCAGAGAGATTCCTATGCAGATTCAGTACTAGTGAATTGAGCGCACACCTGTAGAGAGATTCTTATGCAGATTCAGTACTAGTGAATAGAGCGCACACCTGCAGAGAGATTCCTATGCAGATTCAGTACTAGTGAAGGGAGCGCACACCTGCAGAGAGATTCCTTTGCAGATTCAGTACTATTGAATGGAGCGCACACCTGTAGACAGATTCCTATGCAGATTCAGTACTAGTGAATGGTGCACACACCTGCAGTGAGATTCCTATGCAGATTCAGTACTAGTGAATGAAGCGCACACCTGCAGAGAGATTCCTATGCAGATTCAGTACTAGTGAAGGGAGCGCACACCTGCAGAGAGATTCCTTTGCAGATTCAGTACTATTGAATGGAGCGCACACCTGTAGACAGATTCCTATGCAGATTCAGTACTAGTGAATGGTGCACACACCTGCAGTGAGATTCCTATGCAGATTCAGTACTAGTGAATGAAGCGCACACCTGCAGAGAGATTCCTATGCGGATTCAGTACTAGTGAATGGAGCGCACACCTGCAGAGAGATTCCTATTCGGATTCAGTACTAGTGAATGGAGCGCACACCTGCAGAGAGATTCCTACGCAGATTCAGTACTAGTGAATGGAGCGCACACCTGCAGAGAGATTCCTACGCAGATTCAGTACTTGTGAATGGAGCGCACACCTGCAGAGAGGTTCCTATGCAGATTCAGTACTAGTGAATGGAGCGCACACCTGCAGAGAGATTCCTATGCAGATTCAGTACTAGTGAATGGAGCGCACACCTGCAGAGAGATTCCTATGCAGATTCAGTACTAGTGAATGGAGCGCACACCTGCAGAGATTCCTATGCAGATTCAGTACTAGTGACTAGAGCCCACACCTGCAGAGAGATTCCTATGCAGATTCAGTACTAGGGAAGTGAGCGCACACCTGCAGAGAGATTCCTATGCAGATTCAGTACTAGTGAATGGAGCGCAGACCTGTAGAGAGATTCGTATGCAGATTCAGTACTTGTGAATGGTGCACACACCTGCAGTGAGATTCCTATGCAGATTCAGTACTAGTGAATGAAGCGCACACCTGCAGAGAGATTCCTATGCGGATTCAGTACTAGTGAATGGAGCGCACACCTGCAGAGAGATTCCTATTCGGATTCAGTACTAGTGAATGGAGCGCACACCTGCAGAGAGATTACTACGCGGATTCAGTACTAGTGAATGGAGCGCACACCTGCAGACAGGTTCCTATGCAGATTCAGTACTAGTGAATGGAGCGCACACCTGCAGAGAGATTCCTATGCAGATTCAGCACTAGTGAATGGAGCGCACACCTGCAGAGAGATTCATATGCAGATTCAGTACTAGTGAATGGAGCGCACAAGTGCAGAGTGGTTCATATGCAGATTCTTTACTATCCACTGGAGCACACACCTACATAGAGATTCAGATGCAGAGTCAGTACTAGTGAATGGAGCGCACACCTGTAGAGAGATTCCTATGCAGATTCAGTACTAGTGAATGAAGCGCACACCTACCGAGAGATTCATATGCAGATTCAGTACAAGTGAATGGAGCGCACACCTGCAGAGAGATTCCTATTCGGATTCAGTACTAGTGAATGGAGCACACACCTGCAGAGAGATTTCTACGCAGATTCAGTACTAGTGAATGGAGCGCCCACCTGCAGAGAGATTCCTACGCAGATTCAGTACTAGTGAATGGAGTGCACACCTGCAGAGAGGTTCCTATGCAGATTCAGTACTAGTGAATGGAGCGCACACCTGAAGAGAGATTCCTATGCAGATTCAGTACTAGTGAATGGAGCGCACACCTGCAGAGAGATTCCTATGCAGATTCAGTACTAGTGAATGGAGCGCACACCTGCAGAGAGATTCATATGCAGATTCAGTACTAGTGAATGGAGCGCACATGTGCAGAGTGGTTCATATGCAGATTCTTTACTATCCACTGGAGCACACACCTACATAGAGATTCAGATGCAGATTCAGTACTAGTGAATGGAGCGCACACCTGTAGAGAGATTCCTATGCAGATTCAGTACTAGTGAATGGAGCGCACACCTACCGAGAGATTCATAAGCAGATTCAGTACAAGTGAATGGAGCGCACACCTGCAGAGAGATTCCTATGCAGATTCAGTACTAGTGAATGGAGCGCACACCTGTAGAGAGATTCCTATGCAGATTCATTACTAGTGAATGGAGCGCACACCTGCAGAGAGATTCCTATGCAGATTCAGTATTAGGGAAGGGAGCGCACACCTGCAGAGAGATTCCTATGCAGATTCAGTACTATTGAATGGAGCGCACACCTGTAGAGAGATTACTATGCAGATTCAGTACTAGTGAATGGTGCTCACACCTGCAGTGAGATTCCTATGCAGATTCAGTACTAGTGAATGAAGCGCACACCTGCAGAGAGATTCCTATGCGGATTCAGTACTAGTGAATGGAGCGCACACCTGCAGAGAGATTCCTATTCGGATTCAGTACTAGTGAATGGAGTGCACACCTGCAGAGAGATTCCTATGGAGATTCAGTACTAGTGAATGGAGCGCACACCTGCATAGAGATTCCTATGCAGATTCAGTACTAGTGAATGGAGCGCACACCTGCAGAGAGATTCCTATGCAGATTCAGTAGTAGTGGATGGAGTGCACACCTGCAGAGAGATTCCTATGCAGATTCAGTACTAGTGAATGGAGCGCACACCTGCATAGAGATTCCTATGCAGATTCAGTACTAGTGAATGGAGTGCACACCTGCAGAGAGATTCCTACGCAGATTCAGTACTAGTGAATGGAGCGCACAGCTGCAGAGAGATTCCTATGCAGATTCAGTAGTAGTGAATGGAGTGCACACCTGCAGAGAGATTCATATGCATATTCAGTACTAGTGAATGGAGCACACACGTGCAGAGTGGTTCACATGCAGATTCTTTACTATCCACTGGAGCACACACAATTACATAGAGATTCAGATGCAGATTCAGTACTAGTGAATGGAGCGCACACCTGCAGAGAGATTCCTATGCAGATTCAGTACTAGTGAATGGAGCGCACACTTGTAGACAGATTCCTATGCAGATTCAGTACTAGTGAATTGAGCGCACACCTGTAGAGAGATTCCTATGAAGATTCAGTACTAGTGAATGGAGCGCACACCTGCAGAGAGATTCCTATGCAGATTCAGTACTAGTGAATGAAGCACACACCTGCAGAGAGATTCCTATGCAGATTCAGTACTTGTAAATGGACCGCACACCTGTAGAGAGATTCCTATGCAGATTCAGTACTAGTGAATGGAGGACACACCTGCAGAGAGATTCTTATGCAGATTCAGTACTAGTGAAGAGTGGTTCATACGCAGATTCTTTACTATCCACTGGAGCACACACCTACATAGAGATTCAGATTCAGTACTAGTGAATGGAGCGCACACCTGTAGAGAGATTCCTATGCAGATTCAGTACTAGTGAATGGAGCGCAGACCTGATGAGAGATTCCTATGCAGATTCAGTACTAGTGAATGGAGCGCACACCTGCAGAGAGATTCCTATGCAGATTCAGTACTAGTGAATGGAGCGCACACCTACAGAGAGATTCATATGCAGATTCAGTACTAGTGAATGGAGCGCACACCTGCAGAGAGATTCCTATGCAGATTCAGTACTAGTGAATGGAGCGCACACCTGCAGAGTGGTTCATATGCAGATTCTGTACTAGTGAAAGGAGCACACGCCTGCAGAGAGGTTCATCTGCAGATTCTGTACTAGTGAATGGAACAAACACCTACCAAGAGGTTCATATGCAGATTCTATACCAGCCACTGGAGCACACACCCAGACAGTGGTTCATAGATTCTGTATTAGCAACTTCAACAGACACCTGAAGAGAGGTTCATATGTAGATTCTGTACTAGCGAATAGAGCGCACACCTGCAGAGAAGTGCCTATGCAGATTCTGTACTAGCCACTGGAGCACACAGCAGAGGGGTTCATATACAGATTCTGTACTAGTGAATGGAGCACACACCTGCAGAGAGGTTTATATGCAGATTGTCCACAGGCCACTGGAGCTCACACCTGCGCAGAGGCTCATATGCACATTCTGTACTGGTGAATGGAGCACACACCCAGAGAGGTTTATTTGCAGATTCTGTATTAGCTACGGGAACAGAACCCTGCATAGAGGTTTCCATAAATGTCCCATCTCTTGAATTGCGTCTTCTGACCAGAAAGGGGAGACACTATAGATGCCCTAGAGTTTGACATTCGTATTAGATCAAGTTCCTTAGCATATAATAGTCTTGACCAATATACTCCTGATGACAACCCTCTGAGAACCACCCTGTCGGTCAGCAGCATTTAAAATTATGTAAATTTCACCTGGAACGTCCCTCATAAAATGAACATTGCTTCCTGAAACTCCAAGACAAATGTGCAAAGTTGGCATCCGGTGGATGATGTTCATGTTGAAATGGTGTGGTATGTCATGACCCGCTCCCACGCCCTTTGTGTAGTGAGCCTAGTGTGCAGGGCTCATGCCGTATCACTCATGTGACATTTAATGGGACGCCATGATACCATGACTGATGTTCCCCAAAGCCCGTGATTCCATTGCAGATTGAATTCCTGCAAGCGTCCCCCACAGCTCGTGATCCAACAGAGTCCCTTGCACCCGTTGTTACTAGGGCCTTGGTGTGGTTTTCCATTGAGTCTCTGCAAACTTTCCCCAGATTCCCGTCAACCAATAGAGTACCTTGCACCCGCTGTTACTAAGGCCTTTGTGTTGTTTTTCCATTAAGCACGTTGGAGCAAAAACTATAATTGTTTTCCTGGTTAATTGGTTCCAACTGTCAAGTTGCACCTGCCCTTCCAGTAACATCAAAGTGAGTGTACTAACACATGTTTTCTTTAAGGATCGTTGAGAACCTTCCAGTCTGCCATGTACTCCACGTTTCACATGTGAACTAGCTACATCCGTTGAGTCTTCGAGAGGGTATATAAACCACGCCCAACCCCAAGTCGTAGCTTGGCATCTCTCTCTGCGGAACAAGTTTCACCCTTCCCACTCACCTGAAGAATCCAGCCGGAAGTGAGAGGCGCTCTATTCTTCTTCCAGTCCAAGTTGAACCAGTGGTTACTGTGGCTCCAGCTACCTTGACGCCTCCTTCATCTTGTCCTCCTGCACAGCTACTCCTGTTCCTCCCGCGACTCCCTGAGTCAAAGCCTCGAGATCTTCAAACTTCAGACAAGTGGAAGAACAAGGCTAAGTATTTGATATCAGGTTAGTGCGCACTAATACTCCTATAGTATTAAGCAGGACCGAGTATCAGCATATTCAAAGACTGTAGAATTTTCCTCCATGCCCTCTCCGTGATTTCCTCCAGCGCTTCTTGTGTGTTCATGCTCCAGACCCTTCTTGCAACCTTGGCGCTTGAACTGTGACTGCACGAGAACTAAAGACTTTAGCTCCATGTTTCTCTGATGAACAGTAGTGCCAAGAGAAAGCTCTTCAGAGAATTTGATATATGTATGAACCTTGTACCGAGATCCGTGTTCCAGGTTTAATCCTTGGGAGTGCCAGTAGCTCCAATCTGTGTTCAGAGTTAAGCCTTGGGAGTGCTTGTAACTTCAACCTGTCTTCCAAGTTTATCCTTGAGAGTGCCAGTAACTCCAATCTGTATTTGAAGTTGATTCCTGGGAGTGCCAGAACCTCAAGTCTATGATCTTGGTTATTCTGCGCTCATTCTGTGTTGCTGATGAAACCTGTAAGTGTATGTTACTGATGTCAAAGTAGGGCTATTTTATATTGAGGCCTGATGGTTCACTGATTGTAACTTCCTCCTCTTGTTATTTCCAATGTATTGCGTCTTCCCTAAACCAGAGATTCTGGTCCAGTGCATATCTACCTCGCAAACACAGAAGGTCTCAAAAGTGACAAATCATGTTAGCGCAGTGTTGCATAGCCATTGAGGAGCGGATCCAGTGCTGCAAGTTTCTCTTTTCTTATTTTATCCCAACCCCCTTACCCCCCAGGGCCGTTCGTGATCTAGGGAGTTTGGTCCCTTGATCTAGTGCAGCTGTGAGAAGGCTAGGAGATCCACCATAGGCTGCAGTGTTGTCTCCGCGGTTGGGACCAGGTGAGTGCATGACATGGGATAAATTCCACCATCCTCCAATCAGCCACGACAAGCTGAACTGCTAGCCATGCGATTATTACATGTCAGACAAACAAGGACAGGCTGTTCTAACAGTCTAAACACAACACATGAGAATGACTCTTTCACCCTGAACAGTCTGTCATTGGACTGGATGTTACACTGTCAACCAACCCTGAAGCATTGCGATTCTTTGTCCTAAAGTCAGTCAATACTACGCGGTTGGAGGAATTCCTAAAGATGGGACGACTATAGAAGTAGCTGAGGGATAGGAGGGAAATAATTTAATAGGAGAGGACAGTGTTGTGAACTATTACAATCACTGTCACAGAGTCCAAAGCAGGTCTATCGCTGTTGACATCTCTAGACACACTGGCTACTTCGTAACTTCTGTCCCTCTGCTCTCCTAGCTTCCTGGTGTCTTCAAGTGTCCAGTGTGATTAGTCCAAAACTCCTGGCAGTAACAACCAGACGTCTGTTGATCTCTTGGTTGTTAAAGTTAATTCACTGCTTATTTTAAGCCAGTCGTTGTAGGTAGAACACACCAGCACTCTTTTTTGGACACCACCACTTATTTACCCTCATCAGATGTTGACTGGGAGCAAGAGAGAGAAAAACACACACAGGGAAAAGAAGAAGGAAGCCAACGACGCAAAATAACGGAAAAACGTGATAAAGGGAGAAAGCAGGGATTAAAAAGAACCTCTAAGAGTGAGATAAAGGTGTAGGTAGTGTCTGGTGGTAGATTAAAGAGGCCTAAGGTGGAGTCAGGATCACACAGCCTTGGCATTCAGCACTGTGGCATTCAATAGCGCCGGCTGCGGGCTTCTGAGCAAACCATTGGACCCTGGCACTTATTCTTTTACAAATTAAGCACTGAGCTACGTTTGTTAGTATTTAACATAGTTTAAAATCATACTGTACCCGGTGCCTCTTGGGTGGTGTCCGCAAGTGTGATCTCTGAAAAAAAAGGCAGAAGTTGCTTTAGTTTTCAAAAAGTAGTTAAGGACATGAAATATACTAATTGAACTACAAGCTATGTCAGGTACATGTCACAGGATTTGATGTAGCCAAAGAGAAGCGCCTATGACATTCTTGGCTTCTCCCTTTCCCACTCTCTGTCTATCTCTATCACTATGCAAAGCTCTCTTTTTACAAATACACATATACTGTGTGATAATATCCAGGAAATATGCAAAGTAAAATAGTACACATGAAGCAAAAATTAAGGCAATTTGAAGCAATCCAGCGAATCAAAACATAAGCAAATTTCACCTGGGTTAATGGCCGACACTTGTGTCTCTAATAAAACTAAAGAAACTCTTAAAGCCGGTGGTAGCTTTCTTGGGGATCTGAGTTGAGCATCTCAATTATCCTAACTGTATATTGACCATTGTTCAGGAATGGCTTTGGTAACTGATTATAATTAATGATCTATTCATTAATGTATCTATTTCGTTGTTTAGTAGTACAAGTGCTACATGTAATGATTTGGATATTTTGACAATCAGGGTTTTTCAAAAAATTTACAGCAGCTAGAATAATGATGAGGTGCGAAACTTGTCCAACATTCTTTAGGGGAAGGTACCTATTCTTTGAGGATTCAGTTCAACATGAGCTTCAAAATTTCAGTTCAAAATCTTTATTTCGCCACAATAGCCATCAAAGCACACATAAAAATCTAATTTTATAAAATACAAAATATTTATACAATCCATCATAAACTTTAAAACCATGAAAAGATTTGTGAACATTTCATATCTTTACAACCAATATAAAATTATTACGAAGTTCACAACAAACCTATAGATCACTTGACCAAGTATCCAGGCTATAAAATATTAAAATCAGTGGCATTAATACTTCGCTCAGTACATACAGCGCCACTACCTCATTTCCCTGCATGGGTGCTCAATTTTTATCTTACTCTCCACATCATTTGTATGGCTCTCCACAATTCAAAATTTCAATTTTTGGGTATTTGCAGATTTTGATGCATTTTGATTGGGCTCTCAGGTTTGGGTTCAGGCATTCCACAAACTTGTTTTCCAACAACAGTTGATTAAGGATCTGTAGCTGTAACTCATGAACCCTCATGAACATATAACCCTGGAACAAAAACCATTCACAAAGATCTCTGTGTCTGCGCCATATAGACTTTGATGTTTGGTCTCTTCCGTTGTAAACAATCAAGGAATTTGAGGCTACAGATATTATTATAACAATTTCTGAAAAGACTTTGAGTTCAGAAATTTACAGTAATTTTAATGGATTTACTTGCCTTGTTGAACTGACATGAAAAGAATAATTCAAGATCAAAGTAGATATTGATTCAAATGGGAGAGATTAATACATATTAATGAGATAAAAACGGGAAAGAAATATTTAATGTTTTGAATATTTAATATTTGAAATAGTTGCTCCCCAAAAATCATGTTTAGAGATTTAATGTAAGGACCTGGTGGGTTACTGGTAGAGTAGATGGAAGCAGCTCTGGGCCCAAAGTATTGGTATTCGGTATTATTTGTAAATATGTTGTTTAATGTTCAAATAAATATATATTTATCAAACAATGTTTTTATTATTTTAAAAGTAAATAATAACCTTTATTTAGAATTAAGTTAAACCTTTGAAAGTTTGTTCAAAAAAATAAAACTAATGTAAATTAATTTAACAGTTAACTTTTAACAAAATGTATTACATATATAAAAATATTGTTACACTGTGTGGGAATTTTGTTATTATTATTTAAGAAAGATTATTTATAAACGAAATACCTATATTTAACTTAATTAAATAATTAATTAACATTTCATTAGTTAGCCTACTTTAGGGGCACATTACGATACCCGGCGTAAAAAAATCCGCCAGGCATGGAAGCGGCAAAAATCCGCCCGCACACACCGCCTGAACACCGACCACGCCATTATGAGTACACAAACCGAAAACCGCCATCGGCGGAAAAATCACACAAAATACCGCCCGCCATCGTCCGAGTCGAAGTCAAACCGCCCGCCACGGACGGAAACACGCACGACAACACAAAACCGCCCGCCCACACGGCCGACACACCGCACGTGAAATTACGATCGCACCGCCATGAGCGCGGAAAAACAACAAATATACCGCCCGCCAGCGCAAACAACGCCGATGAGAATCGACACGGCAGAAGCCATGGCGCCAACGTACCTGCACAGAAACCATCCGCACACAAAACCAATAGCACACAACATGGCCAACAAGTCCACACAGCAAGGCACACACAAATACACAAGCACAGTACACATCCCGAAAACACCCCCCGGACAAACAAAAAATACAAAGGCCAGAACCCCAGACACAACACACCTGAAAACAACAGACCATGAGGACACACCCACATAGGTGAGTACAAAAGCAGCACTCCCACAGACCACAACCCCTTGCTACATTGCAAACCAGAGAGGAGAGGAGAGGACACAGTGACACAGCAAGGACAGCAGCACACCACAGAAACGCACACATCACAACCACCACCACCACCACCAAACACCGGCACCACAAACCCCCTGCACATTACACAACACACACCGCACCAGCACCACAAACACCATGGCACCACAAAGGATGCCCAAGTTCACGCCCATGGAGCTGACGGTCATGGTCGACGAGATCATCAAGGTGTACCCACAAATCTATGGGAACATGGTCCAGCACACACCACTAGCCACCAGAAACAGAATGTGGAACCGGATCGTAGACCAGGTCAATGCAGTCGGGACCCTGCCCAGGAACAGAGTCGAGATAAACAAACGTTGGAATGACGTAAAGAGCCTGGTCAAGAAGAAGGAGGGCAAAAACAGAGAGCTGGCTGCCGTCACTGGCGGAGGGAATCCCGCGCTCTTTAAGACCTTCAAAGCGTGGGAGGAGAAGGTGCGAGTCGTAATCCATCCGGAGATCCTCGCCGGATTAGCAGGGGGAGTGGAGGCTGGTAAGTACAAACTAATGTATACTAGCACACCGCTATGTACTCACATGCGCAACTACCATGCCACAGCTCCCAGGGACAAACACCCCCATGTCCAGCACACAATACACAACACAACACACGCACATGCAACAGACACTACCACACACAGCCCAAACCGAACAACTGTAAGATGCGTGGGGACATGTGTACACTAACCACCAACAGGTCCCCAAATATGCCAGAAGCGCCACAACGAGCACCCACCACACCCATGTGTCCGCCACAGCTGCACTAACCGACAAGTAACAGGTAAGTGGCAGGAACACAAAGTGCAGTGGGTGGGACGGTGGACAGCCCAAGTACAACACACACCAGGCCCCAGTCCCACAGCACAGCAAGGAGGAGCATCCCCCACACCCCACAGCCACGTGTCAGCCACCGCAGTGCACAACGACAGCCGAAAGGCAGACATCACGGTCCACAGCAATCGGTGTCAGTGGGTGTACAGCCACCCCCACGACCCACTACACCCCCCACCCCCACAGACCTGCAACATGGAGCACCCCCGCTTAGAGCCATGTGGCATCCAGTACAGTGCACGCACGAACAACTTGCAGGTGGGAAACTGGACAGGGCTGGATTACTGGAGGCATGAGGACCATAACACCACCAACACATGGGACATGTCACGTAGCAGACGAACACGCAGCACCGCCCACCGTCACGAACAAGTGAACAATGTGCACACGGACATGAACAACAGACTCACACCCCACATGACCCATCACAGACATAGCAACACCCAAGGAGCCACGTCTGCATGCACAAGCCACACTGAATATAGTCCCACACGGCAGCCACTGTGCAACTCATCACACACAACCGAAACACCATTGAAGTCCTGTCCATGTAGCCCCCACTGCCTGTCAACCCCACACCCCACAACTACGCCTATGTAAGACAAACAACACTAGACGCAACAGAGCGGAACAACAGAAATGCACACGAACACCACTGAACCCATCAAACTCACAGACACACCATGCACATACAACATACCATCCATCCCATCCGTCAGCCCCAGTCACATGAAAGGCATGTCATCCGCACAGCTGCCACACATACAGCAGTCACGCTAAGACACATGCCCATGACCAACCATGTGCCAGAAGTCAATTAAGCGCACGACACACTGTGAGCAACAACACACAACATGGGCCACACCCCCCCGAGCACTGCAGTGATGCACATGGCACAGGGCAGCACGCACACCAAGGAGATGGGACAACTGCAATACGTTGGCTGGCACACAACTATCACTCACTCATAACGATGCGTCCAATGCCATGTCCAGTAACCACAACAGACAGCAAATATGCAGGGCATGTCAGGCATGCACACACCTCAGACCATGCACTGTCATGCTGCCACAACACATGTCACGTTCGGCACCCATGGCTCACAGCATGTACCCCAAAAGCATATCCCCTCCCAAATGCGAATCTGGGGCATGGCCCCCATGTTGCCATATGCGTTCCTAAGCGTTCCATTTGAACCCCAAAAGCATATCCCCTCCCAAATGCGAATCTGGGGCATGGCCCCCATGTTGCCATATGCGTTCCTAAGCGTTCCATTTGAACCCCAAAAGCATATCCCCTCCCAAATGCGAATCTGGGGCATGGCCCCCATGTTGCCATATGCGTTCCTAAGCGTTCCATTTGAACCCCAAAAGCATATCCCCTCCCAAATGCGAATCTGGGGCATGGCCCCCATGTTGCCATATGCGTTCCTAAGCGTTCCATTTGAACCCCAAAAGCATATCCCCTCCCAAATGCGAATCTGGGGCATGGCCCCCATGTTGCCATATGCGTTCCTAAGCGTTCCATATGAACCCCAAAAGCAAAGTACAAACCAGACCCAGGATGGGCCAGGAGCCCGCATACACCAGAGTCACAATGAGTAGGGGCACAGCAACACACCCATCGGCATGGCCAATCTGTCCCATGCCACATGTGCACAGCACACAGTCCCATTGCCTAGCACACACAACTACAGATGCCACAGCCACACACTCGCCTCCGGGAAACCCATGTACGAGATTGCACGAACTGCCAATGTCAGACGACTAATACATACTTCGCCAGGTGCAACACAATAACAAATCTCATTCTCTCCACAGGTGACGAACTGCTGGACGCTGGGGATGGAGACAGCAGCCAGCACAGCCAGCCTACAAGCCCCCAACGAGGACACACGGATCTGGAGGATCTGTCCACCTCTTCGGACACGGACCACCAAGCTGGCCCATCTGGCGTGGCAGGGCCCAGCCGCTCCCCAGGACCCCTCCTACCCACCAACCCATCATCCAGGGACGCTGAACAGTCCCAGTCCCCTGCTGCCACTGTCGTTGCGGCCACACCCACGGTCATTGCGGCCACTACCACTGCCGCACCCGCCACCATCGCCGCACCGACCACCACCGCCTCCACCACCACCACGTCTTCGCTGGCACCAGCCCCAGCGCAGGTGGTGGCCCGGCCGACTGGATCCACCCTGGGAGCCACAGCGAGGACCGTGGTGTGCAATGTGGCTAGTGGGCAGGCCGGTGGCAGCAGGACTGGTAGGAGGAGCAGGGTCAGGGAAACGCCAGCCTCCCCTGGGAGCCATGCCCTGCCTCAAATGGCCAGAGTCCTTGGGGCCTATGAAGAGGCCCAAGGACAATGGGCCAGGTCTGCTACTGACACGCGGGAGGTGCTGGGGGTGCTGAGGTCCATGGACGCCCATATGGGCCAATTCGTGTCCCGTATGGACCAACTCGTGGACCTCATGGGCCAGCTGGTGGTGGCGGTGGGGTCACAGGCAAGGCCAGCAACACCACCTCCGCCACCACCTGCTAGGGCGCAGGGTCGGCCAGCAGTGTCCACTTCCCCTGCGTCCACAGCCAGTGAGCACACCTCACCCACCACCAGCAGGTCGCCACCACACACCCCCTCCCAAACGTGGAAGGGGCCGTCCGAAGAGGAAACAGATCTCCCGGGAGGACTTCGCACGCTCCAGTCGCAAGTGAGGCAGCCAGCCAGCCTTCCGCCAGCCTTCCTTGACCAGCCACTGCATTGACTTGCTCTACGATCCCACTCCACACAGCCAGCTGGATGGCATGTGTGTGTTGGACTATGGACATAGAACCAGTGGGTACACCCTGATCATCACGCAGCCATGACCGACAGCTCATTGTCACTGCACGCACCACTTTTGTCATCACCTTACACACAATCACATGTCACAGTTTGTAATAAATGCACCTTTTTCACTAACTGCTGTTTGTGCCCTGTGTTTTATTTGTACGGAATACAACGGCCACCTTGGGCGGAAGGGCACCTGATGCGTGGCATGGCAATGGAATCCGGAGGAGCCTGTAGGGACCTAGGGGTGGGAGACAGAACAGGAGCACATTCAATGAGTGTGTCACACACCCATCACACAGTACATGTCAACAACTACAAGCAATGTACACACATCGCACGGAGCAATAGGGCACAATGCCACAGTCACCAACAGTGGCATACTACCCTGGCCATGGAGCGTTGACACACTGCACGCAGTGAACATACGGCCACCCTGACACAGCACACACACACCTGCACAGATACAGACACATCATCCGTCGTACATGGACACTCACCGTCAAGTGAAGTAGCGGGCGATGAGCTGCTGGCGCACATTCCCAGCTTCCTCCTCTCCGCTGTCCACCTCACTCGAGCTGTCCTGGTCTGCGGGCTGGGGCCCTGGTTGATCTCCGTCATCCACAATGAGGGGGATCTGCTTCCGAATGGCCAGATTGTGCAGCATGCAGCACGCCACCACTATCTGGCACACCTTCTGTGGGGAGTACGCCAGTGCACCCCCGGTGCGGTCCAGGCACCTGAACCTGGACTTGAGGAGGCCAAAGGTACGCTCGACCACACGTCTGGTCCTCCCATGTGCCTCATTGTATCGATCGTCTGCTGGGGTGCGAGGATTCCTCAATGGACTGAGCAGCCATGCCCCATTCGGATACGCAGAGTCACCTGGGTGTGAGGGACACAGAGAACCGTAGCTATTCCAACTGGACAGGGGACAGCATCGCACAACCAGCACGCTACACCACTCCACATACTCACCGACAATACAGGCACGATCCTGTTGCAGATTGGCCATCAGTCGTGGCAAGATGCTGTTGCGCATTATGTGTGCGTCATGTGCCGAGCCTGGAAACTTGGCACACACGTGGGTGATCACCATGTCCGCAAGGCACACCACTTGCACATTCAGGGAGTGCGTGTGCTTCCTGTTGCGGTACAGGTGCTCAGTGGCCTGTGGTGGAACAAGGCCAACATGAGTGCAGTCAATGGCTCCCACGACGTGTGGGATTCTGCCAAGGGCATAGAATGCACCCTTCACTGCCGCCAATTCACGAGCCCTGGGGAAGCGGATGTACCTGTTCCGGTACAGCATCATGGCTGCCAGTACATCCCTCAGCACCTTGCTGAACATGGGCTGGGACATCCCTCCTCCACTGCCCACTGTGTGCTGGAATGACCCAGTGGCGAAGAAATGCATGGCGGCCATCACCTTAGCCGTGGGGGTGACAGCAGTCGGATACACCCTGCGGGGACGGAGATGGGGCTCTAACATGGCACACAGTCGATGCAGAGTTGGCCTGTCCAGCCGAAACTTCCTGATTACCTCTGTATCGTCCATGTCCGCCAGCAATTGGTATGGGCGGTCAATGTTCGGTCTCCGCCTGGGTTAAATGGCAGAGGACACATGTCAAAGCAACACGGCACATAGCAATTTCGCATACACATCACTGACATGACTGAGCAAGCACATGAGCCACAGCCCAGCTGTCAAGCTGGGACGGCACGGCCACAATACACTTACACAGGTCTCCCAACAATGGCAATGGCAAGTGAGACATACCACTGCCATGTGCATGCACATGGGGATCTAGGCCCCAATGACTTGCGGGGCGTGCTGATGGGGACTGACTGCATATTCGTCAAGCGGCAACGCCACGGCAACATGAGTGTCTGCTGAGCATGGAACTGCTTCCGAGGCTGGATGAGTATGGCACACGACGACGACGATGTGGGCACGGGCTGAGCGGCCAATACAAGTGGGACCTGTGGCACGAGGGGATATGAGACAGTAGTAGGTGTCAGCACTGCACCCTATGTACAGCACTGTACGGATCACAGCTCCCGAAACATTGACTGGTGTCCACATTGACAGCCCCATGCCAAGACGGCTGTGTGCTTGCAGTCACACGTCACAGGTGAGAGGTTACATTGCACGTGCCAGGTGGCAGACGTACATAGTGGGAGCTGGCATGTGTGTGCATGTGTCTCCTGTTCAGGATCCACCAGATGGGCGCTGACTCTGTACTGACCATTGGACACAGCATGTTCCGTGGAAGGCTTGTGTGTGTGGGATGGTGGCACTGGATGTGCCTCCGTTGGGTGGGGGGCCATGCACAGGGCGGGTACGTCGATGATTGCGCATTGTTGGTCACGGTGGGTGCACCAACTAAGATGTGTTGCCCTGTGTTCAATTCCTATGTCCGCATGATGATGGACTGTAGATGTGGGCAGACTACACATTGGTCGATGTGCTGTCTATATGCATGTGCCTTCACACCAGGCACAGCTGCCCCTGCACATGTGACCCCTGCTGGACTCGCTGCTGGGTCTGTGGAGCTGATGCACCTTCTGCGCGTGGGGCGGACAGCTCTCCTCACTTCCCTCATTGCGCATGTCATGACTTTGCCGCAGGTGACATGGATCATGGAGGGCCCACATGTACGCGTGGGTAGGCTACACATGATTGTACACTGGTCGCCACCCCCAGTCAGTGTTTCGAATGGGAAGGTTGTCGTGCTGGTGGTATGTTCGATGTGGCGGATGGGCGGGCCTAGGTGCGGGCTTACATTCCGGACATGGGGGGTAGTTGGATTGGCGACTAGTTGCAGTACACACGGGACACGTCTCTTCCTTTCCACATCTGGGTCATCCCTTGTACTTACTGACAGTGATACAGTCATCTTCGCCCCAGCCCTCATGTCCTCCCCTCGCTCCCCCAATATGAATGCTCACCTGCGAGGCTAGCGCCTGCACAGGCAGCCCCAAGCTCGCACCAGAGAGGGCAAGGAGTGTATGTGTGGGTCCAGTTGCACGAGTGGGCTGTCTCAGGGTATGATGTGTGGCGGGACGCCGTCCACCTGCGTGGTGCCCCAAATGGAGACCCGGCCTGCATGGACTATGCATCACAGTCTTCGCCTTCCGGATCCGCCACCTGCGACACCCAGTGGCTGTGGCTGCCCTTGCGGCCAGGCCGCGTCCGTCTGTGGCTGATGGCCCACACATTCACTCTTTGGCCTCTCTGGGGAGGGCTCGGGGGTGGTGGCGCACGCGCTTGCACTTAGTCGCAATGGCATGTGGCGTGGTTGGTATGATGGGCAATGGATGGGATGGTGCGAGCCACCTCCCGTGACGTCAGTGCTGCTCGTGCTGTGGTGCGTCCCCCCTACACTTCCATTTGACTTGTGCCATGCTAGTCGTTGAGGTTCTATTGCCTGCGTGATATGACCAGGAGGAGCGCGAGGAGACCTCTCACACACCATGCTCCACTGCCATCCCGTGCCCTGTATCGCCTGTGCGGATTGACTATGTTGGGGTTGCACCTGGTCGACTGGGGCTGTGTGTGCCTTGTCAAGGGGCATGGCGGGCGCACAACAGGATCCAGCTTGTCCACAGAGGGTGGGCTGAGGTGCGCCTGGTACCGCTTTGTACGTGTGCCCGGCTGCTGTGCACACACGTGTTCACTCCCCCCGACAGGTGTCCTCTCACAATGCCCAGGGAAGCGGTGGTGTACTGTTCATGACCCCTCCCAACACGGCGTGCTCCAACTTGGCATGTGCGCATCTACCCGTCGCACCCACCCACCTGAGCACTGCGTCCATACGACTTCACACGACACATGTGTGTCTTCCACAGTAGTGCTACTCATTTGCGTTGACATCCAATACCAGTGGACTACATGGTCATGTCACGACTGCCGTGTACTTCACATACTCTCATCCTCTCTCATTCGTACTTGTGAAATGAGTCAGCGAAAACAGTTTTGGTTTCAAACATTATATTGAGTCTTCTGTCCTCTGTGATGCAGTATAGTGGACACTACTGGCAGCGGAATACATGTTGAGGATATACTGAGCATGATAACAAATGGGATAGGGTGTGGGGTTACATCTGCTTGGCCAAGGCTGTGCTAATGTACATTTACGTATAGCTGCGGAGCTGCGGACTTTGACACAGACGGTATACATGTAGCCTACCAGACCGCTCGGCATCATGGGCACAGTCCATCTCAGTTCCATGTGACAGGTTTGCTGCGGTTGTTCCTCATGCACGCGTGCATGTGAGATGACATCAGGGCATGTGCTTGCGTGCATGCAGCGGCGTGCCACTTGTTGTTGCACTGTGGTGGTTACTGGACATGTCACAGTCACTGGGGTCGTGTTGTTGTTGTATGCACTTGTCGTCCATGCAAAGGTCCTGGTATGGGATTCCCGGGGCGGGGGTGGGAGGGGTGCAGCACCCACAGACTCCAGGCGACCTATTCATGTCCACTGAGCGGTGTGTGTGTCCATGGGCGCTGGATCCATGTCGTGTCCTGGTTGTTCGTGCAGTTCCGTCCATGTGGGTGCGATGCACAGAGCCCATGCCACTGCCTCCCACGATGCATGCGGTGTTCCTGGATGTGATGGGGAACAGTGTGCATGTCCCGGTCATATCCGATGTCATGGCGATGTCGTTGATGGTGTGGTTACAGTTGCCGGTCGTTTGGTATGGCTGTTGTGGTGGTGACTGGCCAGTCCGTGCGGAAGCTGAGCATGGGTGCGGGGTTGGACTTCATAGGTCACTCGGGGAACCTGCGTTGTGGTCCGACGTATTTACAGGTTGTCAGGTATGCGATGCCGTCCAGCAGGGCTTCCATGTCATTGGTGGTGTACATGTTTGCCAGCCAATGAAGCGGATGGTGGCTGTCAAGGTGTTGTTCGTAGGTTGTCCCTTGGAGGACCATGATGGGGCATGCTGGGTGACATTCGATGTAGCTGTTCTCGATGATCCGTCGTGTGGAGGCACAGTGGTTCCATTTCAGTGCGCGTGCGATGTTGGCCACATACGCCATGCCCCCATAGGCAGAGCAGGCCCTGTCGTGTGCGTCCAGAGGGAGGAGTAGTGGTAGCAGGTCCGCCTTCAGACATGCCGGGTTGGAGAGGCATATCTCGACGGGATGCTGGTAGGGACACCTCCGACAGTAGAAGACGGGCATGACGCAGCTGAACAATGTGATGCGGTAAGTCAGTCGGTAACTTACGTTCAGCAGGGACAGGAGATCGCATCCCAATGTATGTATCGTGTTGGTTTGGTACAGCTTGAGCTGTTCGGCGTAGTTGGGTAGGTGTGTTGCGGTTGCCATTTCGCAGCGGTTCGTAGAGGTGGCGTGCTCCGGCTGTGTGTGCAGTCTGCAATGTGCACGCTCCGGGGTTGCTGTGAGCTCTGTGTAGTCGTGGGGAGACAGGACTTGTGTTCTGTTGGCTTGTTTGGAGGACACGGGCCCTCTTCCCACATGCTTCTCAGACAGTTCAAGGTCAGTGCTGTGTGACTCCTTCCAATTAACTTGCATGTGGCCGACATGGGGGAGTGTTTTCTTCTTTCTTCCCCGTCCGTTGTGTGCTTCTGTGATATGCGCTATCTGCCCTGTGGTCGGTCTCCTCGGCATGCCTGTGTTGGTCTATTCTTGGACAATGGCTGTATTCACCGGCTTCTGTCGTAGGGCTGTGGTTTCGGTGTTGGAATGGAAGGTCATTCAGTGCTGTCTGCTCTCCCTTGTGTGGGCGGCAGGCTGCCTTTCCGCTCTGCGTTGGGCCTTGTGTGTGGATGTAATTCTTGGGCCACCTGTTGTCGGTCCCCGGGCTCTTTGGTGTTCCGTTTCATGTGTCTTGTTCATATGTGCAGGGTGGTATGGGTTTTTCAGTGTGGTACTGGCGTTCCTCTTCCCGAAGGGGCCCTGCTTCTCCTAGTTGGTGTTGCCGCCGCTGTGTGCTACGCCATGTTTGTTACACTGGGGTGTGTCCTGCAGTTGCGTGTCTTCACTGACATGTGTGCGTCGTTTGTGTGGCGTTGGGTGTTGTCCGTGAATTGGGCGTTGGGGACATGTCTGTGGCCGGCCTGTCACGTGTCATGTGCGTTCGGGGTGGGGCTGATGTGTGTGCTGCTTGGTTGTGTCCCTGTGTCTGTGTGCGACGCATGCATGGCGCTGCGGTTGGCCTCTGCGTTGTGCGCATGTGTGGCGGCGTCATCGGCGCTTTGGGGCCGTGACGGGGTGGTTGGTTCCTAGTCCCAGGTGGTGTGTACACATGTGTTCTGCGATGTTAGGATTTGGCCTGTGTGTCATATGTGGATGCAATGGTGGATGTGTAGTGTGCACGCGCTGGTGGGGGGTTGTCCGCTTTTTCCGCCCTTGCACTGTGTGCGCTGTTTGCGTGCACTTGTTGTGTGTGTGCCTACCTGCGTCTCCGCGGTACGTTGCGTCCTTGGTGGTGCATCAGCAGAAGCATGGGAAGGGCCTGCAGTGCTGGATTCATGCCCGGGGTGCCGCTTCTTCGTTGTCCGTGCTCTGCGTCCGTGTTTCCGCCTCTCTTTCACGTGCGGTGTCTCTTTGCCGTGGGAGCCGTTTGTTTGCGGCATCGTAATTTATGCGCCGGGCGGGACGTGTTTCGTCGGACGGTGTGTGTCAGTTATGCTGCGCCGCTACGTGTGCGGGCGCACTTTGATGGCGGACGGTGTTGCTGGCTTGCCGGCGGTGTTTGGCCTGCTTTTCGCATCATAATTGTGCGGGCGTGTGGACTGCTGCGTGCCGGCGGTAACTGGTGGTTTTTGCATCCGCCAGCACGGCGGTTGTGCTTCCGCCCGCCATC
>CAWUFW010025256.1:0-47611 GCA_963921515.1 Calotriton arnoldi
CCAGTGGTGGGAAAAGAGAGATGAGGTTTTGTGTGGACTACAGGGGTCTCAATGCAGTCACTAGGACTGATGCCCATCCAATACCTAGGGCAGATGAGCTAATAGACACTTTGGCCTCAGCCAAGTATCTAAGCACATTTGACCTGACAGCTGGCTACTGGCAGATCAGACTAGCTGATGATGCAAAGCCAAAGACAGCATTCTCAACCCCTAGTGGGCATTATCAATTTGTGGTAATGCCCTTTGGTCTGAAGAATGCACCTGCCACTTTTCAGAGGTTGGTGAATACAGTCCTTACAGGTCTGGAAGCCTATAGTGCAGCATATCTAGATGATATTGCTGTCTTTAGCTCCACCTGGGAGGATCACCTGGTCCACCTCAGAAATGTTTTGCAGGCCCTGCAGAAAGCAGGCCTAACTATCAAGGCCACAAAGTGCCTGATAGGGCAGAGTCAGGTTGTGTACCTGGGCCACCTTGTGGGTGGAGGCCAGGTTCAACCATTGCAGAGCAAGATCCAGACCATCATGGACTGGACTGCTCCAACTACCCAGACTCAGGTGAGAGCCTTTTAGGCCTGACTGGGTACTATAGGAGATTTGTCAAGGGGTATGGATCAATAGTGACACCCCTGAATGACTTAACTTCCAAGAAAATGCCCAAAAAGGTTCAGTGGACAGTAACCATGCCAATGCAGATGGACTCTCTAGGTACTTCCACTTAGAACATGAAGACTCAACTGGTCAAGGTTAGTTTAATGTCCCTACGTTTGGGGGGGGGGGTTGTGTAGGAGAGTAGGATCTGCTTCACATGGGTACCCCCACTTTTTGCTGATGCTTCACTGTTTTTCGACTTTAGTCTGGCTGGGGCCCTGCTAATCAGAACCCCAGCCTAGCTGCTTCCTCTCTAAAATGGTTTCCATGTGCCTTAGGCACATCTCTGATTGGAATCTGGAGTGCCCTTATAAGTCCCTAGTATATGGTATACTATGTACCCAGGGCATAGGTACCTCAGAGGCCTACCAGGGGCTGCAGCATGTATTGTGCCACCCCTGGAAGGCCATCCAAAATGACACCACAGGTCTGCTACTGCAGCCTGGGTAAGGTGGTGCATGCACCCCTTACAGTGATATAGGTTACCTATATCACTGCATATGCACACATATAAACCTATAAGTCACTCCTATGGCAGGCCTTATCAATCCTGAAGGCAGAGTGCTTGGTTCTTATGTGAGAGGCTGCCCCTGCATGAGCAGAGCCCCTCTGCAGCGGTCGGAGACCCTTCTCTGATGCTGTTTGTAGTGCAGCCTGACCATAAACTCTTAAGTGCATTATATCCTCGCGGTAGAATGCTAACTGTGGACTGGCTGCACCAAAACATGTCGTGTTTGGTGTCAAACATCTTGGAATACTACCCCCCGCCAGTTCTGCCGGCGGGGGTAGCATTCCACCCCTCTAGAGGGAGAGACATGTACCCACCAGCATACCCGGTAACTTCTTTCCAGAGCCCTGGCATCACAAAATGGATGCCGCTGCCACAGACACGGGTCTGGCCTCCTGCTGCTGACTGAAACTCCGGCAGGGGAGGCCTGGACAATAGGTTTCCTGTCCCAGGGAGGTGTAACCACCTCCCCAGACAGGATGATGTGTATTGGGGCTGGGCGGGAGCACTCTCTGGTGCTTTGAAGTCCTGCACTGGGGGCACATTTGGTGTCCCTGTGCATACCCCAGTTCAAACCGGCTCAGGGGCTTCCAGCCCCTGCTCTGGCGCGAAACTGGACAAAGGGAAAGGGGTGTAACCAACCCTCTGCCCTGACCCTCCCATAGGTGAGTCCCCAGAATATGTCCAACCCCCTAACTTGGTATAAGTATGGGACCCCAGTCCTTAGTGTGAGAAGTTGGCCTGGCATATGCTGTCCACTAATTATAGTGGGCACCTTGCACCAGTCCAAACAACCCCTTATTGGAGATAGGTTAAAGACAACCTTTATTGAAAGCTATCCTAGTGGTAGCTATGGAGAGCAGCCTTCAGGCTAAGTCTTGAAGGAATGTAAAGCAGCTTGTTTTACCAGTCTATAATCTCTTGAGTGACCAAATGAAAGAGGACCACACCAGGTATATATTCAAAATATATGTATTTATTGCTAAACACACCCCTCTAGTCTCTTTATGAGGCTAGAGTTCGAAGTACATAAGTTATAAGTTAGTTATCTACAGTAATAGCACAAATACACGTTTGAGCCCTAGGGGCATACCAAACCATATACCAATAAAGTGGTATAAGAACCATGACTGAGCTAGACACAGGGCCTAGAGCCTGTAGAAGTGCTTGGACCACAAGGAACCACCCAAGGTAGTGACACAGGGGACCCACAGGGGACGCATGCAGTGTATGAACACAGCCGCGAATCGACGTTAACTTCTATGGGGAAAGTCGCGGTTTGAATTTAAAAGAAAAGGGACACTTAGAGGAGGACTTGGAGCAAACCCTTTGAGAACTAGGCTGTTCTAGTGTCAATACCCACGGGAGCACCGGAGTACTCGAGTTACCTCACCCAGGGGAGCCGGGTGCATAGGTGTCTTTCGGGGTCGGGTTTCGTCGTCGCTTTCAATGGCGATCTGCTGCAAAGTGCTGCTGGCGGCCAAGTCGAAAGTGTTCGGGTGGATCCAAAGGTGGATCGAAGATTTGAAGAACCTGAAAGCAGAGGGGACAGAGTCTGGGTCACTAGCCAGTGACCAGGAAGGCGATGAGCAGATGCCCACCGATGTCGAGTGCTTCAGGTAGGTTGACGGTCATCTTGACTCTTCAGCCACAAGGTCCAGGAGGCGTTGACGACAACCAGGAGCTGGATTCGAGCTGTCCCACGACGTTTGTCGATTGCAGGGGTATCGGTGACCGGATTGGACCCAACAAGCCTTGGCAACGGCAAGTCTCGTGGAAATGGAAGAAGGACGATGTTGCAGACCAGCAAGGTCTGCGGGATTCACTCAGCGAAGGTAAGTCAGGGCACGCCTGGAGCAACCAGGGAGCCCAAGCAGAAGAAGATTGACTTTCGGGAGGGCCTACTAGCCAATGGACTAGCGACCGCGAAGGAGCCTCGAGTCGATGCACGTGGAGCTGGCTCACAGGACACTCGTAGAGTGGAGGCCAGTGATCTTCAGTGCAGTTGATGCTGGAGGCTGGAGCTACTCGGAGCCCAAAGCACGACTTCGTGGGAGACCCAGAAGAGGATGCACTTGCAAATGCAATCGGTGTCCAGGGGTCACGGTTTCACGTTACCCACGACACCTACGGGCCTCTGCTTTGCTGGGGACTCAGGGCAGCCTCGGGGAAGTCTGGAAATCCACCTCTGGTGATGCAAAGACTTCGGCGTCCGGCGGGAGCTTCAGTGATGCAGACCGGACAATTGCTTCTTTGGTGCCTGCCAAGCAGGGGAGTCACTCCTTGACCCCAAGGGAGATTCTTCAGTCCTCTAATCTTGAAGTAGAGCGTCGAAGGTCCAGGATTCTGTGTCAGAGTTTCGTCCAGGTTAATCTAAAGTCCTAAGGACTGGGGTCCCATACTTATACTAAGGTAGGGGGTTGGACATACTCTGTGGACCCACCTATGGGAGGGTCAGGGCAGAGGGGTGGTTACACCCCTTTCCCTTTGTCCAGTTTCACGCCAGAGCAGGGGCTGGAAGCCCCTGAGCCGGTTTGAACTGGGGTATGCACAGGGACACCAAATGTGCCCCCAGTGCAGGACTTCAAAGCACCAGAGAGTGCTCCCGCCCAGCCCCAATACACACTATCCTGTCTGGGGAGGTGGTTACACCTCCCTGGGACAGGAAACCTATTGTCCAGGCCTCCCCTGCCGGAGTTTTGGTCAGCAGCAGGAGGCCAGACTCGAGTCTGTGGCAGCGGCATCCATTTTGTGATGCCAGGGCTCTGGAAAGTCAGTACCGGGTATACCGGTGTGTACATGTCTCTCCCTCTAGAAGGGTGGAATGCTACCCCCGCCGCCAGAACTGGCGGGGGGTAGTATTCCAAGATGTTTTACACCAAACACGACATGTTTCCGTGCAGCCATCCCAAAGTTAGCATTTAACGCGAGGTTATAATGCGCTTAAGAGTATATGGTCGGGCTGCACTACAAACAGCATCAGAGAAGGGTCTCCGAACGCTGCAGAGGGGCACAGCTCATGCAGGGGTACCCTCTCACATAGTAACCACGCACTCTGCCTTCAGGATTGATAAGGCCTGCCATAGGAGTGACTTATAGGTTTATATGTGTGTATGTAGGTAGTGATATAGGTAGCCTATATCACAGTAAGGGGTGCATGCACCACCTTACCCAGGCTGCAGTAGCAGACCTGTGGTGTCATTTTGGATGGCTGTCCAGGGGTGGCACAATACATGCTGCAGCCCCTGGTAGGCCTCTGAGGTACCAATGCCCTGGGTACATAGTATACCATATACTAGGGACTTATAAGGGCACTCCAGATTCCAATCAGAGATGTGCCTAAGGCACATGGAAACCATTTTAGAGAGGAAGCAGCTAGGCTGGGGTTCTGATTAGCAGGGCCCCAGCCAGACTAAGGTCGAAAAACAGTGAAGCATCAGCAAAAAGTGGGGGTACCCATGTGAAGCAGATCCTACTCTCCTACACTTAGGACTTTAGATTTACCCGGATGAAACTCTGATACAGAATCCTGGACCTTCGACGCTCTACTTCAAGATCAGAGGACTGAAGAATCTCCCTTGGGGTCAAGGAGTGACTCCCCTGCTTGGCAGGCACCTAAGAAGCAATTGTCCGGTCTGCATCGCTGAAGCTCCCGCCGGACGCTGAAGTCTTTGCAACACCAGAGGTAGATTTCCAGACTTCCCCGAGGCTGCCCTGAGTCCCCAGCAAAGCTGAGGCCCGTAGCTATCGTGGGTAACGTGGAACCGTGACCCCTGGACACCGAGCACATTTGCAAGTGCATCCTCTTCCTGGTCTTCCACGAAGTTGTGCTTTGGGCTTGGAGTAGCCCCTTCCTCCAGCACCGACTGCACTGAAGATCACTGGCCTCCACTCCACGAGTGTTCCGTGAGCCAGCTCTAAGTGCGTCCACTTGAGGCTCCTTCGCGGTCGCTAGTCCGTTGGCTAGTGGGCCCTCCCAAAGGCAACTCTTCTTCTGCTTGGGCTTCTCTGGTTGCTCCAGGCGTGCCCTGACTTACCCTTGCTGGGTGAGTCCCTCAGACCTTGCTGGTCTGCACCACCGTCCTTCTTCTATTTCCACGAGACTTGCCGTCGCCAAGGCTTGTTGGATCCAATCCGGTCGCCGACACATCTGCATTCGACAGACGTCATGGGACAGCTCGAATCCAGCTCCTGGTCATCGTCGATGCCTCCTGGGCCTCGTGGCTGAAGAGTCAAGACGACCGTCAACCTACCTGAAGCACCCGACATCGGTGGGCATCCGCTCATCGCCTTCCTGGTCACTGGCTAGTGACCCAGACTCTGTCCCCTCTGCTTTCAGGTTCTTCAGATCTTCGATCCACCTTTGGATCCACCCAAACACTTTCGACTTGGCCGCCAGCAGCACTTTGCAGCAGATCGCCATTGAAAACGACGACGAAACCCGACCCCGAAAGACACCTATGCACCAGGCTTCCCTGGGTGAGGTAACTCGAGTACTCCGGTGCTCCCGTGGGTATAGACTCTAGAACAGCCTAGGTCTAAAAGGGTTTGCTCCAAGTCCTCCTCGAAGTGTCCCTTTTCTTTAAAACTCCAACCGCGACATTCCCCATAGAAGTCAACGGCGGCTCGCGGCTGTGTTCTCACACTGCACGCGTCCCCCGTGGGTCCCCTGTGTCACTACCTTGGGTGGTTCCTTGAGGGCCAAGCACTTCTACAGGCTCTAGGCCTTGTGTCTAGCTCAGTCGTGGTTCTTATACCACTTTATTGGTATATGGTTTGGTACGCCCCTAGGGTTCAAACGTGTATTTGTGCTATTACTGTTGATAACTAACTTATAACTTATGTACTTCGAACTCTAGCCTCATAAAGAGACTAGAGGGGTGTGTTTAGCAATAAATACATATATTTTGAATATATACCTGGTGTGGTCCTCTTTCATTTGGTCACTCTAGAGATTATAGACTGGTAAAACAAGCTGCTTTACATTCCTTCAAGACTTAGCCTGAAGGCTGCTCTCCATAGCTACCACTAGGATAGCTTTCAATAAAGGTTGTCTTTAACCTATCTCCAATAAGGGGTTGTTTGGACTGGTGCAAGGTGCCCACTATAAATAGTGGACAGCATATACCAGGCCAACTTCTCACAGCTGGCAGGAAGTCTCTGTTGGTCCTATCAAACAGCGACACATCACTTCCCTGCCCCTGCTCCCTCCTTCTTGTCCAGCCTCTGGGCTGGTTCAAAATGGCGTCGTCCAGGGTCTCTGGCCACATGGTCTCTGAAACAAGAGCCCTTCCCTCCTTGGTGCAGCCTGGTGCCTGGCACCACTGATAGCTGCTGATGGATGGGCCTGTAGCCCCACCCATCTTCTCTTCGTGGAGAGGAGGCCTTAGCTTGTGGAAAAAAAAGGTTATCAATCCAGCCAGCTGAGGTCAGCCCTCAGCCAGGCCCTGGTTATGACTGACTCAGAGAAATGTGACATTTCTGGATGACCCAAAAGCAGTACAAATATGACTTTGGACTCTGCAGAATACTTCTTCTCACACCCGTTACAGTGGACTTTAGTGCGTGTCTGGAATCTGTAGGCCTTAGGAAAGTGACACTAGCCCATGGGCTCCACTTCCCCATACGGGAATAATGAAGTGAAAAACACAGTCAAACACACTGACTTTCCCTGGCATGTTGTTTCTTCCCAGTGTATAAAGCCCATTCCATGTCACCACCCAATTCTGCATAAGTCCTGCCACCGCATTCACTTTGTAGCTGCTCCTGGACTGCGCACGCCAGGAATCTCCCCTGCGCAGCCCCTACACGTGAGCACACGCATGTACACAGGTGTCTGCATGTAACCAGCCCGGTGCCCCGTACTCCAGCTGCTGCGCAGCGGCCTAGTCAAGCCAGGGGGACACCAGTAAAATCCACATGCAGTCTCTTTCATCATGAGTTCACTGTGGATGAGTCCCAATTTATGAGGCTCTCCCACAGTAAAAGCTCAACACATAGGTGCTCAAAAAGCGAAAAATCTGGGCGGCCCATAGTGTCAGAACCACCTTCTAACACAGTGTTATTAGGGAGGACTGCTATAGGGCTCCAGCGAGTGCTCAATTTTTTATTGATTTTATGTTGTCACTTGACTTGAATACCAATTTCGCTAAATCACATATAATAACAATGGGCCTGTAAAATAGAAAGCAGAAAAATCAGAATGAAGAGGGTAATGAAATAACAAGAGTAACTACCTTCTTGTATTTGGGAGTACTGTTTCATGAATGCCGCAATTTGGCCCCACAGCGAAGAGCAAAAAGAAACACCTTGTCAAGAGCTGTGGCTGCAGCCCTTGACTTCGCTAAAAGATTGTGGGCCAAACCAATTCAAGCTGTGTTGAAACTCTACAAGGCAAAATGAACTGCTATTTCCTGCTATGGGTCCAAGATTTGGGGTATAAGGAGTCGGGTGACCTTCAAATAGTGGAGAGTAAATCTTTGAGAAACTACTTTCTGTTCCTCAAACTGTACCATCCTTTATTGTTCATCTGGAATTGAGAGTGGGGTATATTTCTGATTAAGTGGCACTAGCCTCATTATTGTGTTGTATTAGGATCTGGTCCAATCCCAAAGTTGAACTGAATCAGATCATAAATAAAGTTTGCCAGTCTCTGGAGAGGGCGAATGATATTCCTTGGTTCCGCTATATAAAGAACTTAGCAGAGAAAGTGTGTCATCCTGAATTGTTTGGGTATCCTGATGGGCTCGCCAAGAGAGATCTAACATGGATGAAAAAACATTATCTGCCTATTGTATGCGCAGAGAGAGAAGCGCGGGAGCTTCTTAAACCTATGGTACGGGCCTATAGTCTATTAAAAAATGTCCTTCAGCAGAGCCATATTTAATTGTTATCACAATCTACAAGCCCCTACCATCGCTTTCTTCTTACAAGGCTTAGATTGAATATTCTGCATTGACTACTCGCAGATCCCCAAGGGTGGGGAAGGTTGATGAACTGGGCCCTTGTTCCTGTGATATTTACTCTACCCAGGGTACATTGCACTTTATGATGTTGTGTGATGATTATTGCTCTCTCTGTCAAAGCTTTATAGTCAGTGGCGTAACACAGGCCCCGCGCGCCCCGCGCGGTGTGGGGGCCCCCAAGCTCTGAGGTACCCCCTTAGCATAGATCTCCCAATTGAATCTGGATGGGGCACCTCCACGTGCCTTGCAGGGGGCCCCCCTCAAGTTTCATTAAGCTAGTGCTTATTGAACCATTATTAGAACATGAAGGATTTTTGCAAGTCAGACCAGCGCTAATTCATCTCCAGATGTTAACTAGTCCCAATGAGTGTTTTAGTGTTGCTAATTCTGGTTGTTTTAAAATCAGGAAATTGGATTACATGCATGTAATGTTTTTATACTTGTATGTTGTGACTTTCTAGACATTCCTAAACGTGTTTTTATAATGATTATTTATGAGGATTGTATATGTATTTTGATGATATTATGTGCACTTTATGGTTTTAATTAGTTGAATAAAGTATTCTGACTGACTGACGATCAGACACTTTTCATTTGTTTAAGCAGAATTTTTAATAAACTGATTTCAGAATTCCAGCACTGACTCGGCCATTTTAGAGTATTCTCAATTCACTGCGTTAAGCAGGTTCATACAGCTACTAAATATAGCCGCCGGGTACATTTTGTCCCAGTGCATGTTTCCTTTGGATTTGAACAGGCCCGGTTCTAGCGGGTGGGCCGGGTGGGCCAGGCCCACCCAAACATGAGCCTGGCCCACCCAAACAGGAGCCTTGGCCCTCGCAGTGAGGGCTTGAAGGCAGGCGCGCAAAGCACACGTCGTGTGTGTCAGCCCGGGCCGAGACAGCTTCCCGGGCGCGCACACACACAGACAGTTTTAGAGATTATCGCAGCCGAAGCCGAGTACTTCACAGATCTTTAAAAGACCATTTACATGTTAACGAGGCTTTGTTTATTTTTTCACCCCTTCATCTCCACATGGCAAAGGAGACAATGTTCTGCTGCGTGGATATTTCTTTTTCTATGCAGCGCAGGAGAAAAGAAGTTTGTTTATTCCTATTCACCTTTCCTGACCCCTGCAGCTGCTTATCACATCAGGCTGTGACACAAAGTTTGACTAACGGAGTAGGTAAGAGAATGTGTTACTATTTGTTTTTCTTTTTAAAATATGCACAGGCCCAGGAGGACACATACTTCGTGAGTGCTTCATTTAAACAGTTTTTATCATTATCATGGCCGATGCAGGACAACAATAAGACAATACAAAATGCCCAGATAACGCTGGTGATAAATGATCCTGCTGGAGAGCAATCGTTTCTGTTAGTAGTTTTTAAATGCAGATGAACTGTATTTTATGTGGAAGTTCAGTGGGTTACTGCCTTTGTCACAGAGATCCTTGTGCTACTTGCAGTTCAGAAGTTACAATCCTAACATAGGACAGTGACCAATGAACTGTCATCAAAGAGCTGCATACAAACATGAATGGTATAGTTAGAACTTCGCTTTCTTTTTTGTGATATAGTTAGAACTTCCCCAGTCTTTCATTATTCTAATGTTGCTAAAATGAGTATGTTTGGGCAGATATACATTTTTATCAGTAAAGCTGACCCCCATGGAATACTCTTTAAATCCTAAGGTTGTGTTTCCCCAGACCAAACCCTCTTAAAATATACTGCCCACCAGTATGGATTACATGTGATTCATACACCTTGTAATCCTCATTGGCTTATGTGACATTCCCTGTAGACTGATTTACATACTTGTATGATTCATTGTCTCTGTATAATGTGTGAGTGGTGTAAAGTACTGACACACACTACACTGATATGAGTAGCGCTGTACAACAAAATGAAATGCATATGAGAGAGGGGCTACGTAAAGATGAGGGGCACTGTTGGAGGGTGGCAGTGAGGGAATCCGAGGAGGAGGTCAATAGGGGAGGGGCTATGGAGCGATGAGGGGCACTGTTGGAGGGTGGCAGTGAGGGAATCCGAGGAAGAGGTCATGGAGTGGAGGGGGAGCTAGGGAGAGATGAGGGGCACTGCTGGAGGGTGGCAGTGAGGGAGTCTGAGGAGGAGGTCATGAGGGGGATGGGCTACAAAGAGATGAGGGGCACTAGTGGAGGGTGGCAGTGAGGGAATCCGAGGAGGAGGTCAATAGGGGGGCCATGGAGGGATGAGGGGCACTGTTGGAAGGTGGTAGTAAAGGTTATTTACGGAGAAAGAGGTTATTGGTGCGGCGCCAAAAAGACTTTCGCATCAGCGCTGAAGCCGGCCCTGTCATGGCCTTTCTGTTTTTCTTTATTTAATTAGCAGTCGGGTCATAAGGGCTACTGTGGAACATACTTTAAAGTGCGTGCTAATTATATTTACCGCTATATTCAATGTTTTAAGTTTGAAGGTGATTTTACTAATGTTTTTCCCGGGAAAAATGAAAGTGGAGCCCGATGGTGCCTGATATGGGGCTGGGGCCCAAGGTCAGCTGTGAGATAAGGTGCACTGGAGAGGAGTAGTGGATAATCAAGCCTGTAAGGGAGTGCGTTGCAGAGTCCGGGGTCAGGTGGAGGTAGTAATGAAGAGGGATTCTCCCTGAAGACTCTCACAGAGGGAGCCTGAGTAGTGTCACTTGCCTGATACTCCCACCTCAGAAACCTCCTCTTCCCATCAAAGGAACATTACATGGAAAAAACACTTTTTCAGAGTGATAATATTTAGAAAGAAATTTGGAAAAGAGTGCGTTTTACTGGACCTTGTAAGACTAAGAAGAGATAAAGGAGGGCCCTGAATCAGGCCTGCCTAGACATATGCGACAAATCGAGCCCGCAGTGGCCCACCCAAATGCACCCTTGGCCCACCCAAATAAAAATTCCTGGAGCCGGGCCTGGATTTGAACAGTGCATTCTGTCATTAGAGTCAAGCCCTGCACTATTTTCACCATTTGCACTCGGATTTTTAATAAAAGGATTACACCTTTGGTTTTGCACAAATCAAGAAGACAACAAACAATAACCCATTCATTGTCACATATACAGAAAGATGTTGCTGTCTAAAGAGAGGAGTGAGCATATAACACATTAACAACAGCACAGGAATATCTGAAATACTTGCCAGTATTCAATTGAATGTTAAACTCTACATTGAATTACAACATAACAAAACATTTAAATAGAACACTAGAGTTTTAAAATCAGGGCCACTAATTATGCAAGCTTTAAACAGTTGCAAATCTCAGGACAATACAGAACAGTGCAGTTATTAAAACAGTGATTTGAAGCAATATTTTCCAAGGTAAATGATGAAATGACTGAATGCAGCAGCACTGCAGACTAGCATTTTCTTTTATATAAAAAAAGAAAAATGTCTTTCTTCCCTGGCAGATCCCTCTGCATTGCTATCTCCAGCCATATTTGTAAAGCATGAACATTTATTTGCACTTTATTTTCCCTTCCTTCTTTTGTGCATAAGAATGCTCACTCCTCCCGGACCCTTTCATTTGAGTAATATTTAAGTCTACAATTGGTAATTGGAGAGAAGTGTTACCCAATTCTCAGTTAAATAATATTCTGCACCAAGGTCAATACTCAACTGATTCATGTCAAACAAAGTGAAAATGTTCATTTAATCAAAAGGCAAAAATGTCCTATCCGCTGTGCTTAATGCGGAGTCCGTAGGAAGGACACCAACCAAGGGCCTTATTTATGGGCCCTTGCGTCACTTTTGCGCCGCCGGTGCGTCACTTTTTGTGACGCACCAGCAGTGTAATAAATGTGCCATGTTGCACCATATTTACAAAGTGACGCATCTGGGTAGATTTGTCACTTTGTAAATCCGTGCGCCACACTATACCTGCGCCAGGTATTGAGGGGCAGATTTACAATGAAAG
The DNA here is from genome assembly GCA_963921515.1 of Calotriton arnoldi. Classification (NCBI taxonomy): domain Eukaryota; kingdom Metazoa; phylum Chordata; class Amphibia; order Caudata; family Salamandridae; genus Calotriton; species Calotriton arnoldi. The sequence goes on from CAWUFW010025256.1 coordinate 12,063, forward strand.
TGACTCAGTGCATTCCACAAGCCATTTGGCTGCGCCGCACTGAGTCACTTTCAAAGCACAGGGATACAACATATTTACAACAATTTTCCTCTGCAGCACGCATTGAAAGAGGAAAAAACGAGGAGAAATTAAAACATTTCTCCTCGTTGCGCCTCCCTGCGCATCCCCTGGGGAGGTGTAGCATTCACACGCATTTGCAGATTTACGATTCCTCGTAAATCTGGAAATGTGTATCTTTCCATGGGTGTTACGTGGGAACACCCACAGCCACACCCATGGAACGCCCCTTTCACGCAAAGTACTGCGTGTAAAGGGGCCTTATTTACAAGGACAGGAAAAGCCACGCAGGGTGGCTTTTCCTGTCCTTGTAAATATGGAGCAGTAAGATACGCCACCAGTACATCACAAAAAGTGACGTACTGGTGGCGCAGGGGGCTTGTAAATCTGCCCCAATGTATGCCGGGGGCGTTCCGATGCAAGAAAGGGTCGTAGAAGTGATGCAGTGAAATCTAGAAGATTTCACTGCGCCACTTCTAGGGTGCAAATGCGTCAATATTTTACGCCTGCCTCATGGCAGGCGTAAGACTGACGCAGGCACATTTAACATGGGACTTGCCCATGTGTAATGACCCATTGCTGGAGTTGCATCACTTTTGTGACACACTCCAGCAATGCGTCATTTTTGCGTCTACAGATACGTCAGAAATACTGACGTATCTGTAACTCTTTGCGACATGATGCGTCATACTGTAAATATGACGCATCATTGGTTTCGCAAGGAGGGCGTAATGAAAAGTGACGCATCGCTGTATTCTCGCAGCGATGCATCACTTTTCATAAATGAGGTCCCAAGTATTTCTCTCTCCTAGTCAGGGGGTTCCACAAATGAAGGTAATCTTTAGAGAATTTGCTTAATGTGCGAACTCTTTGTAAAAACAACAGTTCCGTTTCTTAAGCTGGCTCAGATGATTTTTAATGCCTTAAGTGAATTTTGCAAAATTGCAGAAGAGTTTGTGTATACTAAGAAAATGCTTCAAGCAGAAAATGCTTAGCAGGACCCGTAAAATGGAGACATTTCTTCTCCTCAAGTGCTCTGCTGCCGGGTGCCAGCGACTATTGAGCACGAGGTATGCTCTCGTGCATTTTTCACGTGAGATACCAACAGGTGCACTTCTTGGAATGTCAAGTAATTCTGCATACTTTCTGTGACATTTCTCGAAACAAATGTACCCTTTAGCTCACCCTTGCACAGAAGGATCTGTGGCAGAAACCATACTCACTTCCTCCAAAACAATCTATATGAACATTTTGCCAGGGGAAACTCAAGGGAAAAACATCGATCTCACCCCTTCTGACACGAAACCTGTGTGAGGTGCCTTCCACCACCAACCATCTCCTAGAAGATCTCGTTTTCCTTTGCAGCTGGTTTACCACAGTTCACAAATACATGCAACAAATTAGATACATAATGAATGCCAGAACCAACTAGAAAACTGACCTCACACTTTCATAGAATACTGTCAGTTCTGAAAGAGAAGAAACATAAGGAAATGCACAGGCAAACCAGTGTGTATCTTCTCAAAAGTCTAGCCAATCTAATCTTGACAGGTACTGCTGCTTGTGAAGTGTCTACGCGCCTTCCTCTCGCAGCAGTGGGCCAGTCAGGGCCGGCTTTAGTGCTGGTGGCGCCCGATGAAACAGTGTTTTTTGGCACCCTCCCCATGACCTCTTTTTACATGAATAATTCACGACGGTGCAGTGGTATGGTTATAGGTAAAATGGCGCTCCAAGAATGAGTAGCACTTACACTCTATTTAGATTTCTGAGAAATTTATATGGACGGTGCTGAAAGGTGAGAAGAACCACCAGTCTCCCCAAACACGTGGTCGAAACCAACATAAACATAAACACAATCCTCAGCACACGTCTTTTAAGTAATATGCAATTATCCAATTTGTTTTAGTCAAGCACAAATGATACAGAGAAATTTTCGAGCTTGGTTTCTTTTCTTTATTCTCTTTGTTCTTGCATCAGCCAACACGTGTTTCGTCGCACAAAGGAATTTTGTCCCGCGACTTTCTCAAGGTTTATCAGTGGTGATAATTCCATCCCACTGGAAAATTAAAATCTATGTTCCGATGTCCACGTCGCATTTAACCGTGGATCTTCGTCATGAGCCAAACCTAGAGCACGTAAGAAGGACGTGTAGGTCCCCACATCAGCGCCGTGTTCTCGAAAATTTCTCTGACGTGTGCTGAGGATTGTGTTTATGTTTTCTCTTTTTACATGAATTCCCTCACTACCACTCTCCAACAGTGCACCTCATCTCTCCATAACCTCTCTCTGACATACATTTCATTTTTTTATAGCGCTTCTCATAGTTCATTCACACTCAGTTCTGTGATCTGCATGGTACACGTTCTTTGCAGCAGGTACATTAACACTCCGCACTACTTTAGGATGTGTCAAAACTGCCACTAGACAAAATTCTGATCCCTCACTGGTAGGAACATTAATCACCAGAAATATCTTGACATTTTTATTATTGCCTGAAAACTTCTGGAAACACAAGGAAGTTCACATCCTGTTAAACCAATAGTTATTTTTTAAGGTAACGCAGCTTTATTAGGCAGAATAATGACATGACCAAAAACAATTACAAAATTTAGGTAAACAGTATACTAAGAATTATAAAAGCATGAAGAATTGAAGCTGTTTAACAATGTTGGCGCTATACTGAGGACAGGGAGGAAGGGAAAGAAGGGAAATATATAACAAAAAGACCAAGTTAACAGCAGTTAAAAAATTATCAGAAAAAGGGAGATAATACTATTATGTAATGTAATCTGAACAAGGAGTAACAACATTTTGAGATCATGGCAGAGAAAAAGAAAATCAAGGTGGTTTAAAGTTTTCAGATGAAGTACAACTGGGGGATTGATAGGTAACCTCATCTAGATAAGATGTCAAAGGTACCCAATATAAAACTCTATTAGCAGTAGGAAAATACATAGAAAAGAAGGCAGTATCTAATCTGTGATAATGACAAACATTATTCACCAGGCTACATAAGAAATATTTGAAGCACATTTCCAATTAATAGCAATCTGTTGAAAGGCAAGAGCTAGCATAAGGTCTAAAAAACGTAAATTACTGCGTGGTGAGTGGATATCATCAGAAAGACTTCCCAAAAAGAGAGTCAAGCGGGAAAGTGGACAATTTAGATGAAATAATAGAGATAATTGAGACTAAACCTTTCCCCAGAATGAAGCTATAGGAGGACAATGGAACAACATATTCATAAGGTCGCTAAATTGGTGATCACAGAACGAGCATTTGGGAGAGGAACCCATGGAGAATCTTGCTAGCATAGACGGAGTGAAGTATAGTCGATGATAGAGGAAAAACAAAGATTGGGAAGTTGAGGCAGTTCTTGAATTTTTAAAAAGTTTGTCCCAAAGTTTATTCCAGAACGGGAGGGTCCAGGTACATCCCAAATCCATTTCCCATTGCAATTCTTGCTTAGATTTGGATCTGGCATATGATAGAAAGCGAGGAAGTTTATTAACAGAAGAAGCATTAGGAACAGACGTGAGAACTGAACCAAGAGATGATTGAGAAGAGGAGGAAGGGAGAGTGTCAGGTAAAGAATAAAGGACATCGAGAAGTGTATTTATAAGAAGAAGAAATTTAGGTAAAAAGGAGTAGGGACATTTGAATAAGAGTTGAAATTGTGAAAAAGATAGGGGATTGTTATTAGCGAATCGATCTTTGACCCAAATAATACCTCTTTGTCTCCAAGATTTCCAAAAGATCGGTTTGTTGTTAACAAGGATAAGATTGTTGTACCAGAGAGGGGAATGACAAAATGAATCGCAGGTTGTAGGATGTGACAGGTAAATTGGTTTTAGAATATTGCAAACATGTTTGAAAAGGGAAGAGGAGGTTATGGAGGGCTTAGCTGAGAAGGCTATAACTTCACAAGGGAGAAAAGGAGAAAGAAGAGAGCATTCAATGTCGAACCATAAGGGGGTAAACGGGGATCGCATCAAAGAAAGCCATCTAGAAGCTTGGCGGAGACAGAAAGATCTATGGTATAACCGGAAGTCGGGAAATTAACTCCACCTACTTGTTTAGCCCTCTTAAGAGAGGCTAGGGAAATCCTGGCCTTTTTGTTATTCCAAGGGAAACTAGAAAGTTTAGAATCCAATTTCTTGAAGAACGAAGCAGGCATATTAACTGGGATCATTTATTTATAAAGTTTTATATAGCGCGAACAAGATCCCGAAGGATATCAGAGCGCTTTACAAAGGATGGAGGCAGGTAATAAGAGTAATATCAGCATTAGATAAGAATAACAAAACACAACAATTACATGACAGAGGGGTCAGAGGAGAGAAATACCAAAACTGTTACATAGCATGCACAGTAGGGAGCACACAGTAGGGTCAAGAAATTAGCCTCCAAAGAAGGTCTCATGGTTGTAAAGTCAATGACTTAGAGCAGAAGATCCTATCCCATTTAAGGTAGGAACTTGTTCATCAGGAATCTTTTAGCTTCCAATTTGAAAGCAACCGTGGAGGAGATTCTGCGTATTTCCAGTGGAAGAGAGAAGGCTCAGTGGCAAGTTCTCTTTTTGCTAAAGATCTGTGGTTTCAGGAGAAAAGAGTTAGCACTTCTTGAGGGTCTACCACCTCCGGATAGTTCGAGCTTTTGTGCTAGGTAACTGGGGGGTTTGAAATGGAGGGCTTTGTGTGACAGACAAGCAATCTTTAGCTGAATTTGTGCTTCGTAGGGCAACCACTTAAGGGATTTTAGGACTGGGGATATGTGCGCATTTCTCTTGGTACCCGTCACCAATCTTGCAGCAGCGTTCAGTGATGCCCTTAGTGGAGCCAAGGTGTATTTGGGGAGGCCACAGAGCGTAGCACTGCCATAGTCAAGTCTCTGCAACACAAGCGCTTGGACCACCTGCTTGAAGTCAGCTTGTGGAAGGAATGGTTTGATATTTCTGAGTATCCTCATCAAGTGATTAGTTCCCTTACAGACGTTGCTGATATGATTCTGCATGTTCAGGTGCTTGTCCAGGGTGATTCCGAGAGATTTGGCTGAGTCTATAATGAGGGGGGAGCAGTTGAAGGCAGTGAGGTGATTCAACCACTGGTCTAGCTTGGGGGTGTGATTCGGAGGGGAGATGAGAAGGAATTCAGTTTTGGAGGTGTTGAGCAGGAGGTGGTTCTCGGTTAACCAATTTTGAGTAGACGTTAAGGTAGTGTTGAGTGAGATGATGTTATCCGGGGAGGAGACTTTCAGATAAAGTTGCGTATCATCCGTATACATATGGAAGAGAATGTTCGTGGAATTTAGTGCATTAGCTAATGGTTCCAAGAACAGGTTGAAGAGTATAGGAGATAGGGCGGACCCTTGGGGGGCCCCCATGGATACTGGAGAGGGCTGAGAGAGAGAGAGGTTTGCCTTGACTCTTTGTGTTCTCTGGTGGAGGAAGGACGAGAACCATTGTAGCACCCGACCAGAGAGGCCCATCCTGATCTTCAAAATGGATAGGAGGTTGTCGTGATTGACTGTGTCGAAAGCAGAGGAAAGGTCAAGGAGGATTAGGAGGCAGGATTCATTTTAGTCAAGCATTTTTAAAATGTCATCCATAACGTCAGTAAGAGCGGTTTCAGTGCTGTGCCCACTACGAAAGCCAGATTGATGCTGGTCCAGGAGTTGGAAATTCTCTATGTGAGCACAGAGTTGGGATTGGACGCATTTTTCTAGGAGTTTTGTTAGAGTGGGGATGTTAGAAATAGGGCGGAAGTTGTTAAGGTCGGTACTATCTGCATTAGGTTTTTTTAGTATAGGTGAAACCTGAGCTGCTTTTAGGCAATCTGGGATCATGTCTTGTGACAGTGAAGTGTTTACAATCTTTGTCCAGATTGGGATGACGACATTCTTGATTTCTTTGAAGATGGAAGGAGGCAAAGGGTCGCTAAAGTGATTAGATGGGATGATACTCTGAAGAATCTTGTTGATGTCTCTTTCACTGAGGGGAGTAAAGGAGTCCCATGATGCATTGTTCTTGGTGCTCAGGTTGATAGGATTGAGCTTCTCTAAGAAGGCGGGGGTGGTGCGGACCCGGAGGATGGCAGTACAGCCTTCTTAGCGGCGAGTTCAATGTTGATAAGTCTTGATTTCTCTGTGAAGAAAGCAGCCAGATCGTCGCATGTGGGTTGGCTGACTCCAGAGTCAGAGTGGTGTGGAGCTTCCACCGATTGCTGTTTAACCAGATCAAAAAGTTTCTTGGGACGGTTAGCGGCTTGATCAAGTTGGGATCTGAAGTAGTCTGCCTTCGTGCTCTTGATTTGTTTGTTGTAGGAGCTCCTAACCTCTTTAAAGAGTTTTAGTTGATCCAAGGAGTGTTTGGATCTCCAAGATCGTTCAACTGCCCTAAGGTTGCGGCGTTCTGAGTTTAAATTGTCGTTGAACCAGGGTTTGGATATTTTTGTTGAGGCATTTTTTTGTTGGAGTGGTGCAATGGCATCCATGATGTTGGAGATGGTGGAGATGTAAAAGTCAGTAAGTACCTGAACTTCTGACATATCAGCTTGGGAGGAGAGGGCCGATTTACAGTGGGCTGCTAGTTCGTCTATATTGATAGATCTGAGGTCCCTTTTCCAGATCTTCGATTTCGTAGGTTGAGCCTTCCTCGTCGACACCTCCCTGTTAATGTAGAAGAGGATGCAGTGGTGGTCAGACCAATCGCAAGGGGTAATGGTATCTAATGTGATAGTGTGCTCATTGGAGATGATGAGGTCTAGAGTTTCTCCTTTATTATGGGTTGGTCGGTCACCATGCTGAATCAATTCTTGATCACTTAGGAATGATTTAAGGCAAGTTACAGCCAGGTCGTTGGGGTTAGACCAGTGAAGGTTGAAATCACCGAGGAAGATACGGGCCAATACCGAGTCAACATTGCCAGAGATGATTTCCATTAGGTGCTCGATGAAGGGGAGATTGTCCCCCGGGGGGCGATAAAAAGTGTGAAGTTTGCACACCGGAAGGTTATTACTTGAAATGTTGAGGTACAAGTATTCGCAGGAGGATGGCGTAGAGGACTCCGAGTGGGACACCGAGAGTGAATTCCGATGAATACAGGCTAGGCCACCACCCAGCTTCAATGCTCTGTCTAGACGAATTATGTCGTGAGTAGGAGGTACTAAGAGGTCTAGGATAGGAGTAGAGGCAGGATTTAGCCAAGTTTCAGTGAGGATGATGATGTCTAACTCATTGTGTTGGATGAGGTCGAAGATATCGGAGGCTTGTTTACTGGCTTACCTGCAATTGAGTAGTACGCATTTAAGTCGTAGCGGGTTAGGGGGGTAAGGAGTCTGGATGACGTTCACTCTCATGAGGTTGCCATTATTAAAGACTCTAAGATTGTGCAGCGGTTTTCTGTTCGGGTTAGAGTGAATGGCTTGGATTTGCCCTGGAGGGGTCGTGTTAATATGGAGCCTATGCGAGTAAGAGTTGAGTAGGTCTTCGATGTCATTAGTCGCCAGGTAGGCCTTCCATCTTCTGGGGCAGTAGGGGGCATTAGGTAGGGGTATGGTTTTCGAGACAGAGGGGGGCAGGCTGGCTCATGGGGTATCTAATCCTAGGGGGGCTCTGGGCAGATTCGCAGAGGAGAGGGAGGGGCTGATCAAGGGGAAATGTATAATTGAGAGGGCTTTCAAGTCATGTAGTTCGACAGTGAGAAGGTGCAACTCAAGAGATATATCGTCAAGGCGCGCCACCAGATCTGAGTGCTGGGAGAGGGGTAAAGGATGTGTAGGGGGATCTGGCGGAGAGAGGGTGGGATGGTCTTTGACCTGTGAGTCAGGGATGATCCATTCAGGATTGAATGGGTTTGGCCGATCATGGTCCGTGGAGGGCCAATGCCAGTTCTTCGACCTAGTGGGTGGTGTGGAAAGAGGGATGAGGGAAGGGGGATCTTTCCTTGAGAGCAGTGGGAGTCGGTCGCTAGAGAATCTCTCCGCTCGAGAGTCGTTCAGTGTCGGACTGGAGAGCAGTGAGCAGAACGGACCTGTACTATCGCTTGCCTTCTGCGTCGGGGGTCTAGAGGGTTGGGCCAATTCTACAGGGGACAGGGAAGCTCTGCGATCATCTAAAGGGGAAGAATGTATTAGAGAGAGTGAGGACCTCTTGGCTGAGAAGGGGGGGGGGCTGGTTAATTCCTGGGTACTGGTAGTGTGTGGGTAGGGGATTGAAAGTGTAAATAAAATTATGGGTGATACCATCATTTTTATAGAGTCCAAACAACCCCACCAGGAGAGGAATAGGGGATTCCAGGAAGAGAAAAGTTTGTCAACTTTATCTAGACAAACATTAACATTAGCTTATACCGAACCATTAATGGAAGAAGGAAACCAGATGCCCAAATATTTAATTTTGGAGGTAATCCAATGAAACCCTGTGGCACTGAAAGAATGACTAAAATTAAACTTATTAAGGGGCATAACTTCAGTTTTGTCAGAATTAATCCTGTATCCCGAGACTGAGGAGAAAGTAGCAATTTCCTGAAGAAGAGCTGGAACGGATTGCTCAGGCGAGGAAATGAAAAGAAGAATGTCATCAGCATAAGCAGAATATTTTAGATGATCAGTTCCATACTGAAATCCACAAATGTCAGTATTATTTCCGATATGTGATAGGAAAGGTTCCAAGGCCAATATAAATAATAAAGGGTACAATAGGCATCCCTGACGGACCCCACGACCCAGCGGAAAATAGTTAGAAATTTTCCCATAAACTAAGACAGAAGGCATGGGAGATAGATAGAGTAAGGAAACATACGAAATGAAGTGAGGACCTAACACATGCCAAGCTAGGGAATTCAACATGAAGGCCCAATCCAATCTATCAAATGCTTTCTCAGCATCAATAGAGATGGCTGCTAAGGGGTACGGAAGGGAAGAGGCCTTATTTAAAACATTAAAGAATAATCTAGAATTATCTGAGGTGATTCTTCCCTTAATGAATCCTGACTGCTCCTTCCCAATCATTAGATGGAGGAAGGGATCAAGACGCAAAGCGAGCAATTTGGCAAAAATTGTATAATTGACATTGATTAAAGAGATAGGCCTGTAGTTTTTGCAGAGAGTTGGCTCCTTCCCATCTCTATGAATGAGACAAATAGTAGCCTCTTGGAAGGAGGCTCCAGTAGAACCAGAAGCAGAGAAAAATCGATAAAGATGTAACAGATTGGGGAGAAGAATATTAGAAAAATGGAGAAAGAATTCAACCGTGAAACCGTCTGGGCAAGGTGATTTATTTTTCCTAGAGACTGAAGTGCCTGAAGAATCTCAGATATAGAAATATCAGCCTCCAAGGATGAAAGATCACTATACGTATCAGTGGAAGTCTTAGAATTGTGTAAATAATTCTCTATCAAAGAGGGTGGGGGAGGAGATTTAGGGGTGTAGAGATTGATAATACTTAACAAATTCTGCCAGAGTTAAGAGTCCTTAAAAACAGGAAGACCTTTATCATTTCTTACAGAATCTAAATCATGAGACTGTTTACTGATTTTCAAATAATTAGCTAGGAGCTTACCCATTTTATTATGGCCACCGTAATAGCAGGCGCTACTTCGAAGTAAAATTGAAGAAGCATTGTCTGTGGAAATTTCGTTAAACTATAATTTTGCACGAACAGGTTCTTTTAAATTAGTGGGTGAAGAAGACGAATAATATTGATGTTCCAATCGTTTGATATCAAGTAAGAGGGATTGATGATGTTTGAGAAGAGATCTCTTTCTACGAGAAACAAAGGCAATGATATGACCTCGAGCAGAGGCTCTGAAAGTGTCCCAAAGTAATTGTGGAGAAATAGAAGGGTCGGCGTGAATGTCAAAGAATTGCTCAGAGAAAGCCAAAAGGAAGAGATAAAGTCAGGATTGAGCAAGAGAGAATTATTACATCTCAATCTGTTGGATTTGGAGTGCACTGGGAGACGATCAAAGTCAGTAATGACAGGGGCATGGTCAGAGATTACAATTGGTTCGATAGAAGAGGCAATAAGATTTTGGGAAAGTGGTTTAGAAATGAAGATATGATCGAGTCTAGAGAGAGAGCCATGTGGAGGGGAAAAGAAAGAAAATTCTCTATTAGAGGGATTTCAGATTCTCCATGAGTCCACCAGAAGGCGTTGGGAAATGAAGGAAAGGAATTGTTTGTGCATTTTGTTGTGAATAAATTTAACTGGAGATTGGCGATCAATGAAGGGGTCCATTATTTGATTACAATCACCACCTAAGATACAAAAATCATCAGCATATTGAATACATCTTTTGGAAATATTGGGCCAAAAAGAATGGTCAGCCTGGGTAGGACCATAGATATTACAAATAGTTAAGGGAACATCATTAATGATTAATTTTTCCAAAAAGCCATCTGCCTTCAGGATCGACGTCTTGAGAAACAATTACCAAATTTAATTTCTTGTGCAAAAGAATAATAACACTATTTTTCTTCTTTGAAGAGGGAGAAACAAAAACAGAACCCACCCAACCTTGTTTAAACTTCAAGGCCTGTGGTTCAGAAAGGTGAGTTCCTTGAAGAAGAATGAGGTCAGGGGAATATTTAGCTAAATGAGATAAAATGATCTGCCGATTTATAGGGTTAATTACTCCTTTAACATTCCAAGAAACAACTCTGAATAAAGCAACAAATACAAATATATAAACAGTAACGGTCTTGTAGGACAAAAAAGTACAATAAACATGAAAATATCAGAGGAGGTAACAGGAAGAAAAGGGAGAAAAACAAGGGTATAGGAGAGAAAACTTAGGGAGAAAATAGAGAAAATCAGAGAAAGAGAGACAGTACATGTCAGCAATGACAACTGCAAACACATACCTGATGAAGATGAACAATTGGGGAAGAGTCGACGACAGCCCCGGGCAAGACGGCACAGCAAGGGAGACGAGTCGACAGACTAACAAAGCATAACAAGGTAAATGACTAGGGTAAGGAACCTGAAAAGAAGAAGAGGGTTAGTCAATCATCGCAAAGAACATAAACATAATGAACATAAAGAAACATAAAGAGTGTAACCTATTAATACATAAGAGAAACTGCATCCAAAAACTAGGAAACTATGCAGATAAACCAATAGTTATTTTTAAACAAGGAGCCCCCAACTAAGCTTGGTGTGGCTACACCGGTTGCACAGCCCTAAAACCGTCCCTGGGTCCAGTCAGAGCTCACTTGCTCTTTGGCATGCCATGAGGTAGATTGAGGCCATAATGTAGCCTTCTACGCCTGGTGGCAGTCTTTTCTCCGGACTCTGTCTCACCTTCCTGCCGCTACAGAGGCTTTGGCCCTTCTACCCTGAACAGAGACGAAACAAACACATATTCTTTGCTTCTCTTGTACTCTCCTACCACATGAAATAGTCCAAAAGGGTTCATTATAGTGACCTAACTGAGATGGTTCCAGACTGTAAAATGTCTGCAAGAAGGAGTTAAACAAAGACTGCTCCCATCCTGCCTGAGCAGAGACTAATGACTTTATAATTAGTGAACCCTGTACTTTAAAGTGACTTTACTGGAGCCTGCCCCTATTTAGTTACACTTTAACATTATTCAATATATGGTGAAAGTGGGTAAACATAAACTGAAGGTAGCATGTTAACTCTGTAACGTGAGCCCACAGGATGGGCCATATTGTAACATCAGGTAAATGGTCACGTAACTTGGATGCACTTTTTGTCTGGTACAGATAGTATAAAAAGCCTCTCTGCTTTTTAGGTCTGAGTTGATAGCTCAGCTGTCTTGAAGACGCATTATTACCAATTTTTTAAACAATACAATGAGTGGGCTTTGGCTCCACCCAGAGGAGTGTACTCTCTCACCTAAATGCTATTGGATGTTTGGTGTATCATTTCACCTTCTGGGTTTCATCATCTAATGTAGCGCGCTGGGACTATTTGCTGAGTGCAGAAACCAACATGGAACAAAGGCCTTCCTCAGTAAAAAAGCACACTGCATGTTTTATTAAAATGCCTATTTGAAGTATTACCTAGCCAAGTACATAAATGCATCATAATAGTTGTCAAAAGTCTTTTTACGGAAAACCAAATGATAATCAAAAATAACAATTTTATTGAAAAATGTTGCCATACTTTTGCTTCTAAATCGTGGAAATCATTATCATATTGCTTTTACATTAATATATACCTTACACTTTAAGTATTTGTTTTATTTTTCATGTTGTTTTGGAGGGTGCTTGGTGTCAGCCATTGCCTACTTCACTTCTTTTCTAAGAAGGGTCTTTCAGCTTCTTATTTCAAGCGTCTGGCACATTTTGATAAGCACACAGGAGGCACTGCCAAGTGGCGGGATCTATCCCCTCCCTACTGTGCTGCTATTTCCCCAGCCACGAAATACAAACCTCAGACCCGGCTTTTCAAGCAATGTGCATCAACTTGTCAGTCTGAGGCATGCACCTGGTTTATGTTTTCCTTGTTCTCATTGGGATTACTCATGCGTTTTTTAGCTCTGGCTTGACAGCTGTCTGCTGATCTATTGTATACTTAAACAAATACATAAAGGGGGCATTGACTGAGTACTACACTTCCACATTCTGTTATTGGCTATTTGATGTATCATTACACCTCTTACAGAGATTACAATGAATGAGGGACTATTTTACAATTTAAAAAGACACCAAGTTACCAAACAACAAGTTCTTTATTTTATGCAGGCATTGCATTCACATAGCAATCTCTCTATGGGGTATATTTACAAGAACTGCCGCTAACATGCGTTAGAGTCAGTCTGCTGCAGTTTTATTAACACGGGCCATCGGCAAAAACTATATAGTGATAGATTCAGGTAGCCGCAGTGAAAACTACGGCTAACACCAGCGTGAAGGCGATACAAATTGTGACGTTAGTAGGCGAAAACTGACAAAAGGCCAATTTGCAGGCAAAAAACTCACGTTAGTCAGCAAATATTCACCTTTTTTGCCTTTAAAGGCAAAAATAGCCAATAAGTCCACCTACAATGAGAAAAAATAAAAGGAAAAACAATGGAATGCAGAATGGAGCAGGCAGGGACAAGTGCAGCACAGATCAGCAACCTCCCCAAACCCCCCAACAGCCAGGATGACCAGCCAGAGTACCAGGGGAAGAGGAAATGCAAAATCAGGGCTACATATATGAAAAGAGGTGCATCGCTGGGGAAAACCTGTGATGCATCACTTTTCATAGCGCCTTCCTTGCAACACCATGGCAGCCAAAACCTTGAAAGCACGGACAGTCCCCGGGGCTCGGAGGCCTCGCTGTGCCTGTGTCTGGGACCTGGAGTGGGATGTGGAGGTGCTGTGGATTTGCTGGGCCGTGGCAGTAGACATTGATATGTCGGCGATCGCCCTTACCTGGTGGTGAAGTCTGCCAGGTCGCATGGAGACACGTTGCTGACCTGTGTGAGAAGACCGCCTGGTGCCCCTTGGAGCTATAAACGGTAGAGGCGCTCCTGCGCACCAATGTAGGGAGGTTTGCATTGCATACCACGTGCCACCGGATGTATGATTAAACCACTACCACTTATACAACGAGTGCCTAAACCACGAAGGCTAAACAACGACCAAAACCAAACCACTACGGATTGAACAACGACTTTCTAAACCACGAAAATTAATATATTGCCATATAACCCGAATGTACCACTAAGTTCAAAACAACACAAGATTGTAACATTAAAAAAAATGTAATTAATTTAAACAACACTTCTAATGAAAACTATTTATAGTAATGTTTCTTGTAATTAACAAATATTTTTTTTTTTTAAATAGGGACGAACTTTCAAAGATACAGTTATGGACGGAAATCAACTATAATATATTAGTCCATCATCTTTTTTCACAATAATGTCAGACTAGAATGCTAACTAAAATTGCGGCATATCGTTTAAAAAAAAAAACAATTTATTACATAAAATAATTTTTTTAAAAACGTTTTCCAGAAGATATTTTCATTTAAAAAAGATTTGCCTCAAATTAAACATATAAAAAAACGTACAGCCATCATTTTGTGACCTTTTTATCTGTGAAAACTAGAGAGAATAGTCGCATCGAGCACAGGTCAGAATAGCGTCAGTGATAAACAAACCTACAGTGCCATCTACTGGCCTAACAAGTTAAATTTATACAAAGTCTATTATAACGACAGCGTAATTAAAATAAGGAAATGTACAAATCTATTTAAAAAACTAATATTTGTTACTTTTTTACAAAATTTAAAACAGACTAATTTACTTAAAAAATTCATTTTTAATAAATACATAATATATATATATATTTTTTAAATTAACTATTTAATTATTGACACTTACCAAAATATATTATTAATCCTTTTTTTTCTAAATTAACTTTTAATTATTGGCACTTACCATTTGTTTAGGAGGTCGTGGTTCAGGTACAGTAGTTGTTAAAGAGGTCGTGGTTGAGGTAAGGTTCGTTGTTTAGGAGTCGTTGTTAAGCCCACTCGTTGTTAGGGATTCGTTATTAAGGTCGTTTCCCCGTGCCACCACTACACTGGGGTGTACGAAGGGGACTACCAATGGTGGGCCGTGCCTCTCTGCATCACAGGCCGGAGAATGTTGCGCTGGCCGGATGCTGTGGAGGGTGAGGCCCCTGAGCTGCGCCGAACTCATGTGGTGGGAGCGCTGCAACTTCACGCATAAGGGGGCCCTATGGCATCACCTGCATCGGGAGGTTCCCCAGCAGACTTGGCGGCAACTGCTCTACCCAGGCTTGTGAAATCCCACCTGGCTGAGGCTCCTGCTGGCTGAGTCACAGATTTGGAGAGAGTGCAGCGGATTGCGCCACAGTGTCAATGTCCAGGTAAGGAGAAGGTGGGACGCATAGCGGAGGAGGCCTGGGGGTCGAGTCGGGCCCAGGCCTAGCACCTGTGGGTGATGCACCCCCAGTGGCGGCTCCTCCGCTATGGCACACCAGCGCCTCCTGCCACCCAGCTGACCAACAGCGCAGCCGACCAGCTCAACTGCATCCTCCTCAACATGCAGTCCCTCCACAAACACGCAACAGAAATCTGGGACCTCCTCAACGCCACCTCTTCAGACATCGTCTTGTTCACGGAAACCTGGACCAACCTCTGCACCAGACCGGACATCACCATCACCATCCACGATGGCTACAAATTCAACCACAAGGACCACCGCGAGCGCCCAGGAGGAGGCATTCCCATTGTCTAAAAAAACACACTCTGTCTGACCACACACTCTAACGACCTGACGGTGACCATGGAACACCTCCACTGCCAGATGCGGACCAACCCCAACCACATCCTCCATGGCACCCTCGCCTACAGGCCCACCGGCCCATGAACCCCCAATCACCGATGCCGTTGTAGACCTCATGGCACCCCTGGCTCTCCCATCCACTGACTACATCCTACTCGGAGACTTCAACTTCCACCTGGATAACCCCAGTGATCAGAACACCACCACCCTCCTGGCGAACCTCGCCAACATCGGACTCAAGCAGCTAGTCACCGCACCAATCCACAAAGCCGGACACACACTCGACCCCGTCTTCTCTGCCAGCAGGAACTTCAACTACAGCCACACCACCGAACTCTCCTGGACCAACCATCATAGTAGAAATCACTCCTTCACCACGCCCACTGTATACCACCGCCATCATCGCCCCCCCAGCCGCAGCTGGATCAAGGCCATCAAAGAACATTTCGGCAACTCCCTCAGCACCACCACTCCGCCAATGCTTACAGACGCCAACAACGCAGCGTGCAAACTCCACAGATGGAGCTCCAACTGTGCCGACACCCTGGCAGCTCCTCCGTGCCAGTGGACCGAGCATCTGGGGGTCGCTGGCCACCGGAGAAGGTGACAGCAGACACCCTGGATGCCAAACTAGATTCTGTACAAAGGGGCGCATCTAGGCATATGCGTGACCTTGTGAACCCCTAAGTCACATTATACCTGCCTCATAGGAGTGGTGCAGTACAATTCTAGGACGCTACTGCGTCAAAACCTTACACCTGCCTCATGGGAGGCGTAAGAGTGACGCAGTGCCATAGGGATAGGCCTGCCCCATGCATTGCTGGAGTTGCGTCATGCTTGCGACAAAATTGCAGCAATACATGTCTTTAGCACCAACAGATACACCAGGAATACTGACATATCTGTACATGGAGTGCCGTACAGTAAATACGGTGCATCCATGGTGTCACAAGGAGGGTGCAGTGAAAAGTGTGCCAACGCTGTTTAGTTGCAGCGATGCAAAACCTTTCATGGATGGGGACCAGGACTGCGCCCTATCTTATTGTGGGGCGCATTCCTGAGCTTTTGTTTTGGCGCAGGGCAGCGCAGCAATATTCTTTGTGGCGCTGTCCCGCACCAGAAGCTCTGAAATGAGGCCCCCAGTGTTTGCACCAATTTTAAGACCAGCTATTTTCTGGTCTTAAAAAACTGCCTCTAACTGAACTTAGAGGCAGTTTTTTGGGTTTTGCACCATACAAGGAATTCCTTGTAAATATTGCGAAGTGGGATTAGTGGCAGTTTTTCACAGGAACACCCACCTTGCATCTCATTAGGTCTCGCCTAGCGTTGCAGCGCGAATGCGCTGCCATCGCTTTGCGAGGCATGCAGTATACACTATAGTGTGGAAGCTTCGTGGAAGCTCCGCCCACTCTCCAGCCCAGCTTCTTCATTGGCTTAGGTTATAAATGCTGCCTTCCGATTGGTTTTAAGCTTGTTAGTCCCTCCCCATGACAGCCATGTCAGTCATTTGTATCCTTCCATGGCTACTGGCCCCTTCACTGCACAGACTACTTTCTTCCGGTCCCTCCCTACCCCCCCTCCCGCAGTCCGTGACTGCTCATGCCTTCTCGCCCGCACTCCCGTTTTCAAGACGGACTGCCGCCCTTTGGGCTGTGGTCCTCGCGTTGGAAGCCATTACCTGGCGTCTCGCGCTGGGATTTGCTGCTTGAGTTTTAGGGCTGTTTTGCAGGGTGTCCTGATGTACATGCGTTGGGCGTCTTTAGCTATGGGTGATACCGCCCGATTAGTCCTTCAGTGCGCGAAAAACAAGAGAACTAGCTGCATTGCTTTATTGTTACGTTTTCTAATTGCGCATCTTGGGCTGGCCGGGGCTTGTAGTTTCCTTTCACGCTTGCCCACGCGCCTGTACTGTGGGGCAGGGGCACAGGGAGGGTTTCTCCACTGACCCCTCCCGAGGCTCATCGATGTCTAGGTTTCCAGACTAATTGCGCTCCCCAAAAATAAGGACTCGTTTTAGACGCTGATGTTGCATGAATCTGAGTGCACTCACCCGGGTTTGAACGTGCGAACTTAAAACAACTTGTTTACTTTGTCACATGGTTTGCTTCAGAGGTTTGTGTTTCCTTTTAAGTGGCCGGGTTTATCCGAGTTCGGCCTGTGTTGCAATTCTCATGAGGCTTAAAGTCTAACCAGCATCGCTTTAATTTACTATTTAACGTTTCCCGGTGTGCATGAAGTCACCTCGTAGGCTTCTTTTGGACTTTGAGGATTTATTATAATGTATCAACGCAAACATGTTATTTCATTTTCTCCCCGTACTACATCGTTCTAACGTCCATGCCCAGTTTCTTTGCTTAGGGCAGTGTTTGGGACGTGATTTACGTCCATGTTTCTTTAGCTACTTACTGCAGCACAACACACACGGTCTAGTTACACGCCCTTGTCGCAACAGGCTAAGACAGGTACACGTACATGCAATACGCTACAAATTGCATAGAGTACCTGTCTACACATTTCATAGGCCACCGCAATTATGCAATTCTGTGGCAGTAGGATTTTCAGCATAATTATGGATCTGCCACACTTGCCGCATAATCCACCTCTGTTGCAAAATGTGTAGACTTCAACCCAAAAAATGTTTCTAGCGTAAACAGATCAGGAGTTACTAGAACAAAGCTCCACGCATGATGCTACATGATGGCAGCCTCTTTGCAAAGGTTAACAGGGAACCTACAGCTGCTGACTGCCACATTCAAATATTAAACGGATATACGTCCAAAGACACGATTGTCCAGACAGTACTGATGTGTGTTAAAATGATAAAATAGCAAAACAATATCATCACCTACTGCATAATTTGCTTTTCTCTGTGCATAAGTTAGTCAACATGCAACATAATTTGGTCTTTCCTTGAGTAGGATTCCAACGACCCTGTACATGTAGCAAACGCCTGCATAATGCTTATGACACTGCACAGTCCCCAGCCGCTGTTACATATGTACCCGTGCACCTTCTCTTACTGTGCTCGCTGCTGCTCGTTATAAATGTAGAGGTAAAGGCGAGGCTAGAATGTGCGTCCATCTGCAAATACAGAAACTCCAAGAAAGGCACGTGTAATACAACAGGCATTGCAAAGCCAATAAATGAGGCTTTAGAGTGGTAAATACTAGCATGCACAAATGAACACTAGCATGCACAAATGAACACTAGCATGCACAACTGATGCTTGTATGCAACAGGCAGCACATTAGAGCCAGACCCACTGGCTCTACCATTGCTTGTTAAAAATGCTACATTATACACTTCCTTGATAACATATACAATAATTAACACGGTTAAGGCAACATTTCCAACAACCCTCTTTGCCTCCCTCCACTTCCACCAGTGAGCCATCCCCTCAGACCACGCAGCCGTTGGAGGTAGCTTGTCTCGTCTCACCAACACCCTAGCTGTACGCCTCTTTGCTAAAAGGAGGGCGCTACAAACCATCTCAGAATGCACATTTCAACAGTACACCGAAGAGGCTGTTTTATAAGTGCCGTCACATGCTGTCTAACCCGCTCCAAAAAACACACCAGCCCTGAGCATCCTCTTAGTAAGTGTTGACATGTAACCTTTAGGGCAGGGCACCTGGGACTCTCCTGATGTCTTGGAGCCTCCTTTCATGCTTCCGCCTCCTGTATTTGAGTGACAGGAAGATATTTGTTGGCCCACATACAGACACACAACTCACATGCACGCACGCAGGCACAGCTGTGGAGTTCCAAGAGGGTCTATGTGGTAAGCCTCACTTTCAGCCAGGCCTGGATTTTTTACCGGCAGCATCCTGTCCTTGTAATGGCGATAACAAGTCTACAAGTCCCAGAATGCAACACTCAGTTGCTAAAAGCCGAAGTGGTTAAAGGCTATATACATACTATAGGTCTTGTAGCATCTGTGCACATGATCGAATAGAAGTAAAACAAGCACTGGCATTGCCAATAGGTCTCGCCTTTGGGTAACATAAGCACTGTTTTAAAAGTGATCTGGAGAAGAAGCGTGCACCTGGGTAACAAACTCCGTATTGATCTGTGCCACTGGTGGGGGAGAGCACCTTCCTGCCACTGCCCTGCGGAGAAGGGGCTGTGATCGCCGCTGCCATGGTCTCTGTTCCAAAGCGATACCAAAGGGGATGATGGACGGAGCGTTAGAGCAAATCAAACACTCACCCCCAGTCAACTGATCTGGGTTTAATCCATCATCATTCTTTAGCTCACTCCACCACCCCAGTTCAGACATGGCCATATGCAAATCAGTCTGACCCTGTGCCTCATGGGAACAGTCCAGCCCGAACTGCCAAGCCATGTCTTCCCTGTACCGGAAACAAGCATCCTGGGACCGGTTTCGAGTCCAAAACCCTCATCAGCCAGGCTATCTTGAATCCAGTGGCAAAGTGAGCAAGGGACCCACGTCTGGGCATACCCTGCCAACTTAGGGCGAACAAAGCGATACCAAAGGGATGATGGACGGAGCGTTAGAGCAAATCAAACACTCACCCCCAGTCAACTGATCTGGGTTTAATCCTTCATCATTCTTTAGCTCACTCCACCACCCCAGTTCAGACATGGCCATATGCAAATCAGTCTGACCCTGTGCCTCATGGGAACAGTCCAGCCCGAACTGCCAAGCCATGTCTTCCCTGGACCGGAAACAAGCATCCTGGGACCGGTTTCGGGTTCGGGTTCAAAACCCTCATCAGCCAGGCTATCTTGAATCCAGTGGCAAAGTGAGCAAGGGACCCACCTCTGGGCATACCCTGCCAACTTAGGGGCGAACAAAGCGATACCAAAGGGGATGATGGACGGAGCGTTAGAGCAAATCAAACACTCACCCCCAGTCAACTGATCTGGGTTTAATCCATCATCATTCTTTAGCTCACTCCACCACCCCAGTTCAGACATGGCCATATGCAAATCAGTCTGACCCTTTGCCTCATGGGAACAGTCCAGCCCGAACTGCCAAGCCATGTCTTCCCTGGACCGGAAACAAGCATCCTGGGACCGGTTTCGGGTTCAAAACCCTCATCAGCCAGGCTATCTTGAATCCAGTGGCAAAGTGAGCAAGGGACCCACGTCTGAGCATACCCTGCCAACTTAGGGCGAACAAAGCGATACCAAAGGGGATGATGGACGGAGCGCCTGAGAAAATCAAACACTCAACCCCAGTCAATTGATCTGGGTTTAATCCATCATCATTCTTTAGCTCACTCCACCACCCCAGTTCAGACATGGCCATATGCAAATCAGTCTGACCCTGTGCCTCATGGGAACAGTCCAGCCCGAACTGCCAAGCCATGTCTTCCCTGGACCGGGAAACAAGCATCCTGGGACCGGTTTCGGGTTCAAAACCCTCATCAGCCAGGCTATCTTGAATCCAGTGGCAAAGTGAGCAAGGGACCCACGTCTGGGCATACCCTGCCAACTTAGGGCGAACAAAGCGATACCAAAGGGGATGATGGACGGAGCGTTAGAGCAAATCAAACACTCACCCCCAGTCAACTGATCTGGGTTTAATCCATCATCATTCTTTAGCTCACTCCACCACCCCAGTTCAGACATGGCCATATGCAAATCAGTCTGACCCTGTGCCTCATGGGAACAGTCCAGCCCGAACTGCCAAGCCATGTCTTCCCTGGACCGGAAACAAGCATCCTGGGACCGGTTTCGGGTTCAAAACCCTCATCAGCCAGGCTATCTTGAATCCAGTGGCAAAGTGAGCAAGGGACCCACGTCTGGGCATACCCTGCCAACTTAGAGGCGAACAAAGCAATACCAAAGGGGATGATGGACGGAGCGTTAGAGCAAATCAAACACTCACCCCCAGTCAACTGATCTGGGTTTAATCCATCATCATTCTTTAGCTCACTCCACCACCCCAGTTCAGACATGGCCATATGCAAATCAGTCTGACCCTGTGCCTCATGGGAACAGTCCAGCCCGAACTGCCAAGCCATGTCTTCCCTGGACTGGAAACAAGCATCCTGGGACCGGTTTCGGGTTCAAAACCCTCATCAGCCAGGCTATCTTGAATCCAGTGGCAAAGTGAGCAAGGGACCCACGTCTGGGCATACCCTGCCAACTTAGGGGCGAACAAAGCGATACCAAAGGGGATGATGGACGGAGCGTTAGAGCAAATCAAACACTCACCCCAGTCAACTGATCTGGGTTTAATCCATCATCATTCTTTAGCTCACTCCACCACCCCAGTTCAGACATGGCCATATGCAAATCAGTCTGACCCTGTGCCTCATGGGAACAGTCCAGCCCGAACTGCCAAGCCATGTCTTCCCTGGACCGGAAACAAGCATCCTGGGACCGGTTTCGGGTTCAAAACCCTCATCAGCCAGGCTATCTTGAATCCAGTGGCAAAGTGAGCAAGGGACCCACGTCTGGGCATACCCTGCCAACTTAGGGCGAACAAAGCGATACCAAAGGGGATGATGGACGGAGCGTTAGAGCAAATCAAACACTCACCCCCAGTCAACTGATCTGGGTTTAATCCATCATCATTCTTTAGCTCACTCCACCACCCCAGTTCAGACATGGCCATATGCAAATCAGTCTGACCCTGTGCCTCATGGGAACAGTCCAGCCCGAACTGCCAAGCCATGTCTTCCCTGGACCGAGAAACAAGCATCCTGGGACCGGTTTCGGGTTCAAAACCCTCATCAGCCAGGCTATCTTGAATCCAGTGGCAAAGTGAGCAAGGGACCCACGTCTGGGCATACCCTGCCAACTTAGGTCGAACAAAGCGATACCAAAGGGGATGATGGACGGAACGTTAGAGCAAATCTAACACTGACCCCCAGTCAACTTATCTGGGTTTAATCCATCATCATTCTTTAGCTCACTCCACCACCCCAGTTCAGACATGGCCATATGCAAATCAGTCTGACCCTGTGCCTCATGGGAACAGTCCAGCCCGAACTGCCAAGCCATGTCTTCCCTGGACCGGAAACAAGCATCCTGGGACCGGTTTCGGGTTCAAAACCCTCATCAGCCAGGCTATCTTGAATCCAGTGGCAAAGTGAGCAAGGGACCCACGTCTGGGCATACCCTGCCAACTTAGGGCGAACAAAGCGATACCAAAGGGGATGATGGACGGAGCGTTAGAGCAAATCAAACACTCACCCCCAGTCAACTGATCTGGGTTTAATCCATCATCATTCTTTAGCTCACTCCACCACCCCAGTTCAGACATGGCCATATGCAAATCAGTCTGACCCTGTGCCTCATGGGAACAGTCCAGCCCGAACTGCCAAGCCATGTCTTCCCTGGACCGGAAACAAGCATCCTGGGACCGGTTTCGGGTTCAAAACCCTCATCAGCCAGGCTATCTTGAATCCAGTGGCAAAGTGAGCAAGGGACACACGTCTGGGCATACCCTGCCAACTTAGGGCGAACAAAGCGATACCAAAGGGGATGATGGACGGAGCGTTAGAGCAAAAAAAACATTCACCCCCAGTCAACTGATCTGGGTTTAATCCATCATCATTCTTTAGCTCACTCCACCACCCCAGTTCAGACATGGTCATATGCAAATCAGTCTGACCCTGTGCCTCATGGGAACAGTCCAGCCCGAACTGCCAAGCCATGTCTTCCCTGGACCGGAAACAAGCATCCTGGGACCGGTTTCGGGTTCAAAACCCTCATCAGCCAGGCTATCTTGAATCCAGTGGCAAAGTGAGCAAGGGACCCACGTCTGGGCATACCCTGCCAACTTAGGGCGTACAAAGTGATACCAAAGGGGATGATGGACGGAGCGTTAGAGCAAATCAAACACTCACCCCCAGTCAACTGATCTGGGTTTAATCCATCATCATTCTTTAGCTCACTCCACCACCCCAGTTCAGACATGGCCATATGCAAATCAGTCTGACCCTGTGCCTCATGGGAACAGTCCAGCCCGAACTGCCAAGCCATGTCTTCCCTGGACCGGAAACAAGCATCCTGGGACCGGTTTCGGGTTCAAAACCCTCATCAGCCAGGCTATCTTGAATCCAGTGGCAAAGTGAGCAAGGGACCCACGTCTGGGCATACCCTGCCAACTTATGGCGAACAAAGCGATACCAAAGGGATGATGGACGGAGCGTTAGAGCAAATCAAACACTCACCCCCAGTCAACTGATCTGGGTTTAATCCATCATCATTCTTTAGCTCACTCCACCACCCCAGTTCAGACATGGCCATATGCAAATCAGTCTGACCCTGTGCCTCATGGGAACAGTCCAGCCCGAACTGCCAAGCCATGTCTTCCCTGGACCGGAAACAAGCATCCTGGGACCGGTTTCGGGTTCAAAACCCTCATCAGCCAGGCTATTTTGAATCCAGTGGCAAAGTGAGCAAGGGACCCACGTCTGGGCATACCCTGCCAACTTAGGGCGAACAAGCGATACCAAGGGGATGATGGACGGAGCGTTAGAGCAAATCAAACACTCACCCCCAGTCAACTGATCTGGGTTTAATCCATCATCATTCTTTAGCTCACTCCACCACCCCAGTTCAGACATGGCCATATGCAAATCAGTCTGACCATGTGCCTCATTGGAACAGTCCAGCCCGAACTGCCAAGCCATGTCTTCCCTGGACCGGAAACAAGCATCCTGGGAACGGTTTTGGGTTCAAAACCCTCATCAGCCAGGCTATCTTGAATCCAGTGGCAAAAGTGAGCAAGGGACCCACGTCTGGGCATACCCTGCCAACTTAGGGCGAACAAAGCGATACCAAAGGGATGATGGACGGAGCGTTAGAGCAAATCAAACACTCACCCCCAGTCAACTGATCTGGGTTTAATCCATCATCATTCTTTAGCTCACTCCACCACCCCAGTTCAGACATGGCCATATGCAAATCAGTCTGACCCTGTGCCTCATGGGAACAGTCCAGCCCGAACTGCCAAGCCATGTCTTCCCTGGACCGGAAACAAGCATCCGGGACCGGTTTCGGGTTCAAAACCCTCATCAGCCAGGCTATCTTGAATCCAGTGGCAAAGTGAGCAAGGGACCCACGTCTGGGCATACCCTGCCAACTTAGAGGCGAACAAAGCGATACCAAAGGGGATGATGGACGGAGCGTTAGAGCAAATCAAACACTCACCCCAGTCAACTGATCTGGGTTTAATCCATCATCATTCTTTAGCTCACTCCACCACCCCAGTTCAGACATGGCCATATGCAAATCAGTCTGACCCTGTGCCTCAGGGGAACAGTCCAGCCCGAACTGCCAAGCCATGTCTTCCCTGGACCGGAAACAAGCATCCTGGGACCGGTTTTGGGTTCAAAACCCTCATCAGCCAGGCTATCTTGAATCCAGTGGCAAAGTGAGCAAGGGACACACGTCTGGGCATACCCTGCCAACTTAGGGTGAACAAAGCGATACCAAAGGGGATGATGGACGGAGCGTTAGAGCAAATCAAACACTCACCCCCAGTCAACTGATCTGGGTTTAATCCATCATCATTCTTTAGCTCACTCCACCACCCCAGTTCAGACATGGCCATATGAAAATCAGTCTGACCCTGTGCCTCATGGGAAAAGTCCAGCCCGAACTGCCAAGCCATGTCTTCCCTAGACCGGAAACAAGCATCCTGGGACCGGTTTCGGGTTCAAAACCCTCATCAGCCAGGCTATCTTGAATCCAGTGGCAAAGTGAGCAAGGGACCCACGTCTGGGCATACCCTGCCAACTTAGGGCGAACAAAGCGATACCAAAGGGGATGATGGACGGAGCGTTAGAGCAAATCAAACACTCACCCCAGTCAACTGATCTGGGTTTAATCCATCATCATTCTTTAGCTCACTCCACCACCCCAGTTCAGACATGGCCATATGCAAATCAGTCTGACCCTGTGCGTCATGGGAACAGTGCAGCCCGAACTGCCAAGCCATGTCTTCCCTGGACCGGAAACAAGCATCCTGGGACCGGTTTCGGGTTCAAAACCCTCATCAGCCAGGCTATCTTGAATCCAGTGGCAAAGTGAGCAACGGACCCACGTCTGGGCATACCCTGCCAACTTAGGACGAACAAAGCGATACCAAAGGGATGATGGACGGAGCGTTAGAGCAAATCAAACACTCATCCCCCAGTCAACTGATCTGGGTTTAATCCATCATCATTCTTTAGCTCACTCCACCACCCCAGTTCAGACATGGCCATATGCAAATCAGTCTGACCCTGTGCGTCATGGGAACAGTGCAGCCCGAACTGCCAAGCCATGTCTTCCCTGGACCGGAAACAAGCATCCTGGGACCGGTTTCGGGTTCAAAACCCTCATCAGCCAGGCTATCTTGAACCCAGTGGCAAAGTGAGCAAGGGACCCACGTCTGGGCATACTCTGCCAACTTAGGGCGAACAAAGCGATACCAAAGGGGATGATGGACAGAGCGTTAGAGCAAATCAAACACTAACCCCCAGTCAACTGATCTGGGTTTAATCCATCATCATTCTTTAGCTCACTCCACCACCCCAGTTCAGACATGGCCATATGTAAATCAGTCTGACCCTGTGCCTCATGGGAACAGTCCAGCCCGAACTGCCAAGCCATGTCTTCCCTGGACCGGAAACAAGCATCCTGGGACCGGTTTCGGGTTCAAAACCCTCATCAGCCAGGCTATCTTGAATCCAGTGGCAAAGTGAGCAAGGGACCCACGTCTGGGCATACCCTGCCAACTTAGGGCGAACAAAGCGATACCAAAGGGGATGATGGACGGAGCGTTAGAGCAAATCAAACACTCACCCCCAGTCAACTGATCTGGGTTTAATCCATCATCATTCTTTAGCTCACTCCACCACCCCAGTTCAGACATGGCCATATGCAAATCAGTCTGACCCTGTGCCTCATGGGAACAGTCCAGCCCGAACTGCCAAGCCATGTCTTCCCTGGACCGGAAACAAGCATCCGGGACCGGTTTCGGGTTCAAAACCCTCATCAGCCAGGCTATCTTGAATCCAGTGGCAAAGTGAGCAAGGGACCCACGTCTGGGCATACCCTGCCAACTTAGGGCGAACAAAGCGATACCAAAGGGGATGATGGACGGAGCGTTAGAGCAAATCAAACACTCACCCCCAGTCAACTGATCTGGGTTTAATCCATCATCATTCTTTAGCTCACTCCACCACCCCAGTTCAGACATGGCCATATGAAAATCAGTCTGACCCTGTGCCTCATGGGAACAGTCCAGCCCGAACTGCCAAGCCATGTCTTCCCTAGACCGGAAACAAGCATCCTGGGACCGGTTTCGGGTTCAAAACCCTCATCAGCCAGGCTATCTTGAATCCAGTGGCAAAGTGAGCAAGGGACCCACGTCTGGGCATACCCTGCCAACTTAGGGCGAACAAAGCGATACCAAAGGGGATGATGGACGGAGCGTTAGAGCAAATCAAACACTCACCCCCAGTCAACTGATCTGGGTTTAATCCATCATCATTCTTTAGCTCACTCCACCACCCCAGTTCAGACATGGCCATATGCAAATCAGTCTGACCCTGTAGCGTCATGGGAACAGTGCAGCCCGAACTGCCAAGCCATGTCTTCCCTGGACCGGAAACAAGCATCCTGGGACCGGTTTCGGGTTCAAAACCCTCATCAGCCAGGCTATCTTGAATCCAGTGGCAAAGTGAGCAACGGACCCACGTCTGGGCATACCCTGCCAACTTAGGACGAACAAAGCGATACCAAAGGGGATGATGGACGGAGCGTTAGAGCAAATCAAACACTCACCCCCAGTCAACTGATCTGGGTTTAATCCATCATCATTCTTTAGCTCACTCCACCACCCCAGTTCAGACATGGCCATATGCAAATCAGTCTGACCCTGTGCGTCATGGGAACAGTGCAGCCCGAACTGCCAAGCCATGTCTTCCCTGGACCGGAAACAAGCATCCTGGGACCGGTTTCGGGTTCAAAACCCTCATCAGCCAGGCTATCTTGAACCCAGTGGCAAAGTGAGCAAGGGACCCACGTCTGGGCATACTCTGCCAACTTAGGGCGAACAAAGCGATACCAAAGGGGATGATGGACGGAGCGTTAGAGCAAATCAAACACTCACCCCCAGTCAACTGACCTGGGTTTAATCCATCATCATTCTTTAGCTCACTCCACCACCCCAGATCAGACATGGCCATATGCAAATCAGTCTGACCCTGTGCCTCATGGGAACAGTCCAGCCCGAACTGCCAAGCCATCTCTTCCCTGGACCGGAAACAAGCATCCTGGGACCGGTTTCGGGTTCAAAACCCTCATCAGCCAGGCTATCTTTAATCCAGTGGCAAAGTGAGCAAGGGACCCACGTCTGGGCATACCCTGCCAACTTAGGGCGAACAAAGCGATACCAAAGGGGATGATGGACGGAGCGTTAGAGCAAATCAAACACTCACCCCCAGTCAACTGATCTGGGTTTAATCCATCATCATTCTTTAGCTCACTCCACCACCCCAGTTCAGACATGGCCATATGCAAATCAGTCTGACCCTGTGCCTCATGGGAACAGTCCAGCCCGAACTGCCAAGCCATGTCTTCCCTGGAACGGACACAAGCATCCTGGGACCGGTTTCGGGTTCAAAACCCTCATCAGCCAGGCTATCTTGAATCCAGTGGCAAAGTGAGCAAGGGACCCACGTCTGGGCATACCCTGCCAACTTAGGGCGAACAAAGCGATACCAAAGGGGATGATGGACGGAGCGTTAGAGCAAATCAAACACTCACCCCCAGTCAACTGATCTGGGTTTATTCCATCATCATTCTTGGTCTCTGTTCCAAGCAGTACCCGGCGAGCATGAACTCAGATGCCCTGGATTGTGTACCTGCCACGCGCCGGGACTGCACAAGCTGATGCAGCTTCACTATCCCAAGCAGCATCCCCTGCACAGTGGCCGAAACTAGGCCATATAGCAGCTGGAAGCCGGAAACACAACAAAAGTGCCCTCCCTCACCCCCCAACACCCCCTAGATTCTTCGGGCGGCAGGAGTGGAACAGCATGGGGGGGGTTGCACAGGGTAGGCGCAGTCGGGTGACTTTAAAGTGTGTAGGGTGGGCGTTGTCAATGCAGGTCAGGTATGCGCAAATGCTGGGAAATGGCAGGGGGCAATTGGGCACCATTCAGAGAGGAGGGAGGTTTTGCCGGGCTGGGCCCATTAACACATGGCTATGTGTGAAGAGTTAGAAGGGCTACAGAGGGTTGAATGAGCGGGGTCATCAGGTGGGGTGTGGGAAGTTGGGGCGCGAATTTGGATAGGTGGGTAATGTGTGGAAGAGCTGGCACAAGAGGAAAATATAAAAAGCTGCCTCTTGTGGGCAGCATAAAAAATTGCACTTGTGGGCAGTGAGGGGAACTGTCTTAGTGGGCCAGAAAAGCGCAACTAGAGCTAAAAAATTTTTTGGGGGGGGGCTAATTCTTCCAGCAATAGGCAGAGTAGAGATGCAGTGGCTTTACGATAGGGGTAAAAAAACAACAAAGCCTCGTTAACAAGTGAATGGTCTTCAAAGACCTGTGAAGTACTCGGGTACGGCTGGCAGCTGAAAAACCGTCTGTGTGTGGGCCCGGGAATCTGCCGGGGCTGACACACACGATGAGGGGGTGGGGGGCAGTGTGAGGAGCTGGAATCAGGGAAAGGGTGAAATCCTGGCATCCTGTAAGGTATTTCAGGTCCTCCTGACTTCAAGCTTGCACTTTTCACAAGCGCCGGCCATGCACCCATATTTTATACAAGCGGCTAAAGGCCGCCCAGTTCATAAAGGGCACTATACAAGAAAGTGCCAACAAGGAGATAAAAGCAAATTATTCGCGGGCACACGCTTCTCCTACGCAATGACTCCCCTAGTGAAACTTATCGTGCCGCAAAGGCACACTCGCTACATAAAAGCAGGAATAAACAAGCCTTGGCATAGCCAATAGGTCTCGCCTTTGGGACCTTATAAGTGTTAAGTTATCCAGCACAATATCCTTGGTGCAACAACATCAACTGTTGCATGGCTAAACACTTATAAGTTCCCAAAGGCGAGACCTATTGGCTATGCCAATGCTTGTAATACCACACAGGCAGGATGAAAAGTCTTCCATTTGATTTTCTGTTCCAAAATGTAGATGGCAATCTTGGAGCAGTACATTTAAAAAAGAAAAAAAGTGCTAAATCTGCACAAAAGCTCATTCAAACCAGCATCGGCAAAGCCAATAGGTTTTGTGTATGTAAGATCTATTGGCTTTGTCAAAGTTTATTTAGACTTTAGCTCAGCAACGTGGGCTGCTGTGCAACATGGTTTAAAGTAAACAAAAATAATCACAGCCAGCGTTGACCACATCATAACGCTTTGTTGTTCCTTTACTCTAAGCAGAGCCAAGGGAATTATGCGGCAGGGAGGGCCAAATTCTGCAGTGAGGCTGAGTAAATTTTGCGACACGAAAAGGCACATTATAAGGCATAATGTGGCATGTTTCAGTGATAGTATTACTTCACTATTCTGTGATTTTCAAACTTGTTAACAGTGTCTGGGCATTAGTTGCGCCTCATTAGTACCAGTTTAATATAGCAATAAGCAACAAAAATGTAACTGGTTAACCTTTGCAAAGAACCTTCCACTGCACTGCAACGCGTTCTGCTGCATCTTTAGTAACTTTTTAACCATTTGAGCTAGAAACAATGTTTACTTTTGATAAACTCTGCAGATTATGCGGAAGAAAATGGATTATGCAGCAAATCTATAATTGTACGATTCAAATCACTGCGGCAGCGCAATCACATAATTCCAGTGGCCCTGACTTTAAGCCATGTTGCACAGCAGTAAGCTCTGCTGTGCAACATGTCTAAAAAACATTGATAAAGCCAAATAGCGCTTGTGCATATGTGAGAGCTTTTCGGCTTTGTTAATGTTTTTGTGCCGTGAGCTCGCACCAAATTCTGTTATGCTGTATTTCAACAGGGGTTGTGTGAAAGGGCGCAAAGCCCTGATAAATGCTTATTAACGGAATCTTGCACATGAACATTTAATGCTTCAACAAGTCTCTCTACTATATGTTGCTCGTAAGGAGTATCAAAAAATTCTACAAAGGAGTTATCCTCCTGGTAGTATCGCGCCATAGATGCGGAGCACCGTAAATAGCTCGGAGGCGGGGGGGGGGGGACAGTAGCGTGGCGGCATAAGGAAGGAAGGGGGGGGGGTAGCTCGAACAGGTGCAAAAGGGTGTAGCAGTAAGCCCTGGTCCGGCCAAATCAAGGTGGAGTGAGGCACCTGACTCCTAAAGCGGAGCCCTAAGTCGTATTAGCAGCCCAGTCAGGCGTGTGAGGAAAGCTGAGCACCTCGGGAGCGCAGTACTGATATTCAGATCACAGAACCAGTCGCAGTGCGATGGTCACTCAAGCGCGTTGCAGTATGCGCATGCGCGACGTCGGAAATAGAAAGAGGACAGCGTTCTCTAATCCGAATAATGCGTAGCTTCTGTATCCCCGCTCCACTCCGGTAATGTAAAAGCTAAGGGATCAAAATCCCTGTAATAAAAAGCCCCCGCCTCTAGAGTAAAGCCGCAATAACAATTCACTAGCAATGTAACAATGTCAGTCAAATATTGCAATAACACGAGAGAGAGAGCACTTATCTGAGCTGTCAGCAGCAAAGGAAACAAGTGCGGTGTGCGCGCACTGCAAGGAATGAGAGGTATTCTTTTGCTCACCATGCCACCCCAGTTTAGACCTGGCCATATGCAAATCAGTCTTGACCCTGTGCCTCATGGGAACAGTCCAGCCCGAACTGCCAAACCAGGTCCTCCCTGGACCGGAAACAAGCATCCTAGGACCGGTTTCGGGGTTTCACCCCTCTTCAGCCAGGATAGCTTGATTCCAGTGGCACAGTGAGCCCAGGACCCACGTATGGGCATACCTGGCGCACTTAGGGCGAGAAAGCAAAAGACACACAATTGATGGACGGAATGCAGAACAAATCAAAACATTCACCCCCAGTCAAGAGATCTGGGTTAAATCCATCATTCTTTTGCTCACCATGCCACCCCAGTTTAGACCGGGCCATATGCAAATCAGTCTTGACCCTGTGCCTCATGGGAACAGTCCAGCCCGAACTGCCAAACCAGGTCCTCCCTGGACCAGATACAAGCATCCTAGGACCGGTTTCGGGGTTTCACCCCTCTGCAGCCAGGATAGCTTGATTCCAGTGGCACAGTGAGCCCAGGACCCACGTCTGGGCATACCTGGCGCACTTAGGGCGAGAAAGCAAAAGACACACAATTGATGGACGGAATGCAGAACAAATCAAAACATTCACCCCCAGTCAAGAGATCTGGGTTAAATCCATCATTATTTTGCTCACCATGCCACCCCAGTTTAGACCTGGCCATATGCAAATCAGTCTTGACCCTGTGCCTCTTGGGAACAGTCCAGCCCGAACTGCCAAGCCAGGTCCTCCCTGGACCGGAAACAAGCATCCTAGGACCGGTTTCGGGGTTTCACCCCTCTTCAGCCAGGATAGCTTGATTCCAGTGGCACAGTGAGCCCAGGACCCACGTCTGGGCATACCTGGCGCACTTAGGGCGAGAAAGCAAAAGACACACAATTGATGGACGGAATGCAGAACAAATCAAAACATTCACCCCCAGTCAAGAGATCTGCGTTAAATCCATCATTCTTTTGCTCACCATGCCACCCCAGTTTAGACCTGGCCATATGCAAATCAGTCTTGACCCTGTGCCTCATGGGAACAGTCCAGCCCGAACTGCCAAACCAGGTCCTCCCTGGACCGGAAACAAGCATCCTAGGACCGGTTTCGGGGTTTTACCCCTCTTCAGCCAGGATAGCTTGATTCCAAGTGGCACAGTGAGCCCAGGACCCACGTCTGGGCATACCTGGCGCACTTAGGGCGAGAAAGCAAAAGACACACAATTGATGGACGGAATGCAGAACAAATCAAAACATTCACCCCCAGTCAAGAGATCTGGGTTAAATCCATCATTCTTTTTCTCACCATGCCACCCCAGATTAGACCTGGCTATATGCAAATCAGTCTTGACCCTGTGCCTCATGGGAACAGTCCAGCCCGAACTGCCAAGCCAGGTCCTCCCTGGACCGGAAACAAGCATCCTAGGACCGGTTTCGGGGTTTCACCCCTCTTCAGCCAGGATAGCTTGATTCCAGTGGCACAGTGAGCCCAGGACCCACGTCTGGGCATACCTGGCTCACTTAGGGTGAGAAAGCAAAAGACACACAATTGATGGACGGAATTCAGAACAAATAAAAACATTCACCCCCCAGTCAAGAGATCTGGGTTAAATCCATCATTCTTTTGCTCACCATACCACCCCAGTTTAGACCTGGCCATATGCAAATCAGTCTTGACCCTGTGCCTCATGGGAACAGTCCAGCCCGAACTGCCAAGCCAGGTCCTCCCTGGACCGGAAACAAGCATCCTAGGACCGGTTTCGGGGTTTCACCCCTCTTCAGCCAGGATAGCTTGATTCCAGTGGCACAGTGAGCCCAGGACCCACGTCTGGGCATACCTGGCGCACTTAGGGCGAGAAAGCAAAAGACACACAATTGATGGACGGAATGCAGAACAAATCAAAACATTCACCCCCAGTCATAGAGATCTGGGTTAAATCCATCATTCTTTTGCTCACCATGCCACCCCAGTTTAGACCTGGCCATATGCAAATCAGTCTTGACCCTGTGCCTCATGGGAACAGTCCAGCCCGAACTGCCAAACCAGGTCCTCCCTGGACCGGAAACAAGCATCCTAGGACCGGTTTCGGGGTTTCACCCCTCTTCAGCCAGGATAGCTTGATTCCAGTGGCACAGTGAGCCCAGGACCCACGTCTGGGCATACCTGGCGCACTTAGGGCGAGAAAGCAAAAGACACACAATTGATGGACGGAATGCAGAACAAATCAAAACATTCACCCCCAGTCAAGAGATCTGGGTTAAATCCATCATTCTTTTGCTCACCATGCCACCCCAGTTTAGACCTGGCCATATGCAAATCAGTCTTGACCCTGTGCCTCATGGGAACAGTCCAGCCCGAACTGCCAAACCAGGTCCTCCCTGGACCGGAAACAAGCATCCTAGGACCGGTTTCGGGGTTTCACCCCTCTTCAGCCAGGATAGCTTGATTCCAGTGGCACAGTGAGCCCAGGACCCACGTCTGGGCATACCTGGCGCACTTAGGGCGAGAAAGCAAAAGACACACAATTGATGGACGGAATGCAGAACAAATCAAAACATTCACCCCCAGTCAAGAGATCTGGGTTAAATCCATCATTCTTTTGCTCACCATGCCACCCCAGTTTAGACCTGGCCATATGCAAATCAGTCTTGACCCTGTGCCTCATGGGAACAGTCCAGCCCGAACTGCCAAGCCAGGTCCTCCCTGGACCGGAAACAAGCATCCTAGGACCGGTTTCAGGGTTTCACCCCTCTTCAGCCAGGATAGCTTGATTCCAGTGGCACAGTGAGCCCAGGACCCACGTCTGGGCATACCTGGCGCACTTAGGGCGAGAAAGCAAAAGACACACAATTGATGGACGGAATGCAGAACAAATCAAAACATTCACCCCCAGTCAAGAGATCTGGGTTAAATCCATCATTCTTTTGCTCACCATGCCACCCCAGTTTAGACCTGGCCATATGCAAATCAGTCTTGACCCTGTGCCTCATGGGAACAGTCCAGCCCGAACTGCCAAGCCAGGTCCTCCCTGGACCGGAAACAAGCATCCTAGGACCGGTTTCGGGGTTTCACCCCTCTTCAGCCAGGATAGCTTGATTCCAGTGGCACAGTGAGCCCAGGACCCACGTCTGGGCATACCTGGCGCACTTAGGGCGAGAAAGCAAAAGACACACAATTGATGGACGGAATGCAGAACAAATCAAAACATTCACCCCCAGTCAAGAGATCTGGGTTAAATCCATCATTCTTTTGCTCACCATGCCACCCCAGTTTAGACCTGGCCATATGCAAATCAGTCTTGACCCTGTGCCTCATGGGAACAGTCCAGCCCGAACTGCCAAGCCAGGTCCTCCCTGGACCGGAAACAAGCATCCTAGGACCGGTTTCGGGGTTTCACCCCTCTTCAGCCAGGATAGCTTGATTCCAGTGGCACAGTGAGCCCAGGACCCACGTCTGGGCATACCTGGCGCACTTAGGGCGAGAAAGCAAAAGACACACAATTGATGGACGGAATGCTGAACAAATCAAAACATTCACCCCGAGTCAAGAGATCTGCATTAAAGCCATCATTCTTTTGCTCACCATGCCACCCCAGTTTAGACCTGGCCATATGCAAATCAGTCTTGACCCTGTGCCTCATGGGAACAGTCCAGCCCGAACTGCCAAGCCAGGTCCTCCCTGGACCGGAAACAAGCATCCTAGGACCGGGTTCGGGGTTTC
The DNA here is from genome assembly GCA_963921515.1 of Calotriton arnoldi. NCBI lineage: Eukaryota > Metazoa > Chordata > Amphibia > Caudata > Salamandridae > Calotriton > Calotriton arnoldi. The sequence continues at coordinate 46,807 of CAWUFW010025256.1, forward strand.
ACCCCTCTTCTGCCAGGATAGCTTGATTCCAGTGGCACAGTGAGCCCAGGACCCACGTCTGGGCATACCTGGCTCACTTAGGGTGAGAAGCAAAAGACACACAATTGATGGACGGAATTCAGAACAAATAAAAACATTCACCCCCCAGTCAAGAGATCTGGGTTAAATCCATCCTTCTTTTGCTCACCATACCACCCCAGTTTAGACCTGGCCATATGCAAATCAGTCTTGACCCTGTGCCTCATGGGAACAGTCCAGCCCGAACTGCCAAGCCAGGTCCTCCCTGGACCGGAAACAAGCATCCTAGGACCGGTTTCGGGGTTTCACCCCTCTTCAGCCAGGATAGCTTGATTCCAGTGGCACAGTGAGCCCAGGACCCACGTCTGGGCATACCTGGCGCACTTAGGGCGAGAAAGCAAAAGACACACAATTGATGGACGGAATGCAGAACAAATCAAAACATTCACCCCCAGTATAGAGATCTGGGTTAAATCCATCATTCTTTTACTCACCATGCCACCCCAGTTTAGACCTGGCCATTTGCAAATCAGTCTTGACCCTGTGCCTCATGGGAACAGTCCAGCCCGAACTGCCAAACCAGGTCCTCTCTGGACCGGAAACGAGCATCCTAGGACCGGTTTCGGGGTTTCACCCTCTTCAGCCAGGATAGCTTGATTCCAGTGGCACAGTGAGCCCAGGACCCACGTCTGGGCATACCTGGCGCACTTAGGGCGAGAAAGCAAAAGACACACAATTGATGGACGGAATGCAGAGACAGAGTAATACGTAACCCTGAAACGCATAC